>CAJPEX010002594.1:0-17995 GCA_905338405.1 Notodromas monacha
ACATCAAGTTCCTGCTGCAAAATAAAACATTTTTCTTGTCTTCAATAAAGTAAAATCTCCAGGTTAAAATAAAACACAGAGACAAGCTGAAAACATTCAATTTCAACCAATACCCTAGAATCAGTGAGCAGAACTTTTACTTGATTTGGTATTTACGTAACAAGTGTGCAATATTAATTTGCTGTAACAAATGCAGAAAAAAATACATTCTTGGAGGAGGATCATCCAGCTCTGAAGAATTGCAATATACTGTTGAAAAAATTAATAGCAAAAATTTTTCCCAAACTTTGAAGACCTGTAAACAGTTGCCTAATCAAGATAAAAAAGACATTTGAAAGAACCAAATGTTCCTTATGACAAGGACTTTCTTTCTCTCTCCTTATAATGAAAAATACATCAGTGGTGGAGGGAACATTGTTTACATCAGCAATGTTCACTTGAACATCATTGAGTACATCAGCAATGTTCAACTTGAAAATTGCTGATGTGCTCACACATGAACCATGTTCAAGTTAAACATTGTTTACATCAGCAATGTTCACTTGAACATCAATGATGTAATGTTGAGCAAAGAATTATGCAGTACTGTACTATACAGTTCATTCAACAAAATTCAGAAGAAAGCCAATTCCCATGGTGATTCTTGAAGCAGTGTTTACTGTGGCAAAAAAATTTTGAATTCTTCCAAAATACCTTTTCACAGGAGGCCTTGTTACAGACCATGATGGCACAATATGTGTGCAAAGCTTATCATGATGTGTTAGAGCATGGTACAAGTTAACCTCAATAAATAACCAGCACTCTAAATTGAATTCCTCCCTAAGTTGAATTTTTTTCAAGTCCCTGTCTGAATTCCCCTTGAATCAATGCATTGAAAACCTCTCCAACTAAAAGCTTTTTTCTCCCAAACCTCTGTATAAGAAAAATTTTCTGAGGACTTCTGCTGGTTATTATTTCCTTGATATATGAAAGAGAAAATCATTAAAACAAATGATTTAATGAATCTTGAAAGGAAGTGAAAGACTAATGGAGCAAATAAATCCCTGCCAGGTTTAAACTCATCAAGGAGCAAGTTTAGGCCCCAAATATCCTCATTTAAAATTTCCCACACTTTTCCACTTCTCCTCACAACAAAAGTGCTTGTTTTCTTAACTGGAAACCTCCAAAAATCAAAACCCTCCTTAAGTCAAATTGTTTTCCTGGTCCCTAGAAATTTGACTCACAGAGGTCCAACTGTACATTCTGATTATCTTTTCTAGTTGCATTCATGATAGTCTAGGTTAGGTGGGATATACAGTTAAAGCATGGTAAAATATTGTTCTTGTTTTATTTTCTAGTTGTATTCATTATCAAACAATTTTTTCTTTGTCATGCTTTAACTCCTCATAATAAACTTTGCAAGCATTGTGTGCCTTCATGGTTGGTATGTACAAGGCTTCCTGTGAAAACAGATTTCTGCTGAATTCATCATTACTTTTGCCAAAGTAAATAAATGCTGCTTCAAGAATCACTGTGGAATTAATTTTCCTCTGAATTATGTAGAAGGAACCACTGCAAAAGTGCTCACTGAAGAAAAGCCTATGCAGAATTGCACTCTGCGGATGTGGACTGATCCTCCTTCATGGGGAGTAGCCTGTGCCAGGAAGTATGTCGGGCGAGAAGTCCACTCACGCTGCCTGCCATACCGGTGTGGGCAGCACAACAACTCCCCCAAAATTGTACTCCTGGAGTACACCCTGCCTCGGCAGGATGCACTCCAGGAGTACACCCTACAGTAAGGGCCCCCTATCGGAACCCCTTAGAGCGACATCTACACCCACAAACTAAGAAATACTTTAGTCTGATCAGTTTACCCACCCAAGCTTGTCTAGCAGGAAGTTGGCTATCTTGATCGGAGGAGATGAGGAGAGGACCCTGACATTGGGACTTCACTTTGCTCTTGACCTTTGATGAGCTGACATTAACTGTTGTTTTTATTGTGTGCAATCGCTGACTTGACTTTGTGTTTGTGTTCCTGCCATCTGAATGGAGTTGTCCTCAATAAAGACTCTGTGTGAAACTGTGCCCTGGCAGAAGACTTTATTACGAATCCTTACTGGGGGCTCGTCCGGCTTTTTGCCAATCCAGCCAGTGGCACTGAGATGGTACGGAACACGGAGAACTCGAGAGCTGCGGCACTTCCATACGTGCCACCCGCACCTGTGTTGGACACACCAGCGCCCCCGAGCAACGCTGAAACCAAATCCACGGACCAGGGGACTCCAGCCACATTGTGGAGCCATCCGCCCCCGACATCCATGCCCGGTACGTGTAGTTCATGGGACAGCGTTCCGCTGCCCACTTTGCAATACTTGTCTGAGGCATACCGTCTTGGAGCACCAACCGGCGCAGACCGACAGGCGTACGTCTCACTCCTGGAACACAACATGATCCCGGCATTGCTAGCACAGGGCTGGATTCCACCGCCAGGATGGCATCTTTGCCCTCTGGACCTGCAGATCGCCACATGGTCACCCGTTCATCACCAGGAGATCACCGTCGCCCACCCGCCAGTTACGCCCCAGCCACCGGTATTCCCCTCTTATCGTCAACCAGGCAAACCGCAATTGTCCAATATGCCCCGTCAATGGGACAACAAATCGTTTGAGGACTACGCGGATCACCTACGCCGACTGCCAGCGATCAACAATGTGACGGCGGACATGAAGGTATGGTGTTTGTTGAACAAGACCCACAGCCTCGTCAGGGAAACGGCATCAATCCTGTACGGACGCGGTACCGTGGACTTTGAGGACCTTGTTGCAGCAATTGCCCTGTCCCACCCCACCAAACATCTTGATCGTTTGGACCGGTTCCGGCTACTTTGCCCGCAAAATGGCAAAAGTTACGTCAGCTTCGGGGGACGACTGGAGCATACATTCCACTCCTTCTTGGCTCCTCCGCGGCAACCCATTTCGTCTGAATCCATCCGGCACAAGATGCTTATCGAGCAGCTTATCCTGGCAGCTCCAACCGGACTGCAGGAAGAGTTACGATGGAAATGGATCGACAACTGCAACTGGACCTGGGCGGAAGCCGTGACCGAAGCCGAGAGATACCGGCTGCATCACCATGCAACCACCCGCGGCGGAACCAGTTCACGGCCATCTTCCAAGCAGTCGTCAAACAACCCTCAACTGCAACAACAATGGTGCGAGGCACACCAGGCGCACGTAAGGCATTCACCCCAGGAGTGCAGAATCCTCCTCCGGCAGCAGGCTCGCTTGCAATCACAGAACACCGAAGCTCCCATATCAACGGGGCAACAGCGCATGGGCCAGAGCAGCACAAGTCATCCTGCTCTTAATCGAGAGCAGCATTGCTTCCACTGCCAGGCTCCAGGGCATATAGCCAAATATTGTCCACTCGCGCTCCAGGGAAACGGACGTCCGCCACAGTGAACGCGGCACACTGTGTGGATAGCGACCTTGCCGCACCTCCACCAATCATCCTGCCATTACAGGTTAGAGATGTTGTAATTCCTGCCCTAGTAGATACAGGCGCATCCCATGCCTTCATAGCCCAGCACCTCGTTGAGTCCCTTAAGCTTACCCCGCGACCCTGCTCGGTTCATGTGTTAACAGCCCTCACTCCCGGGTCGGCCATAGTCGCCCAGCAGGTCGTACTTGAGTTTGTCTTTTGCGGATTGCAATATTCTATCCCCTTCTTAATTCTCCCACACCTCTCAGATCCCCCGATCCTGCTCGGCCGTACCGCGATTCACCATTTCCCTCTCGCGCTAACAATAGACAGCAATTGTGCGTTTGTTGGATTTCAGCGCAGCATCCAAAATCGCGCGGCTCCCACCCTTGCGATCGGCGAAGGTATTTCATTTATCAATGGCAAAACTCGAGAACGCAACCAGATCACTGCCTTGCTGGTGCGCCACGCAGACCTGTTTCACCAGTGGTCAGGCAGGCGCGGATTTTTTCCAGAACATACCGTAACCCTTAAGGCAACTAGTGACAAAATTCCCAACACGCGCTCATTTTGCCAATCAACGGAAATGAACTCCCTCTTTGCGACCCTTGTGGACGAGTGTATAGAAGCCGGGATAATAGATCCCGCTTCCTCACCCTATAACTCGCCTGCATTTCTAACGGGGAAGAAGAATTCAGATCCACAGGCCCCTCCCCACCGCCATTCGCGTCTGGTGGAAAATTACCAGGGTATCAATGACATCCTGGCAGATGACCGGTATCCCATGCCGGTCATACAGGATCTCCTTGCTGCTCTGGGACGCAATAACGCGTATTTTTGCAGCCTTGATCTGCACGCCGCATTTCATCACTTACCAATTGCGTTCGAGGACCGGCAAAAAACCGCGTTCTGGACTCCGCAAGGCCAGATGCAGTACCGCGCCATGCCTTTTGGCCTGAAAAATGGCCCTGCCGCCTTCCAACGCGTGGTTAATCATATCTTGCGTCATTTTTTGTTTGAGCATTGTCTCGTCTACATGGACAATATCATTGTCTTTGGCGCATTGTTTGAACAGGTCCGCAAAAATTTGGAACTGATTTTTACGGCCCTCAAAGAAGCGGGAGCCATGGTTGATCTCACAAAATCTACGTTTCTCGCAAAGAAGACAGTGTTTTTGGGTCATGAAATCGACCAGATGGGCACTCGCCCTCTGGAAAAAGATCTGGACGCAGTACGTTGTTTTCCGAAACCCCTAACAACACGTCAGATGCAGCGTTTCCTTGGCATGGCAACTTATTTGCGCGCACATCTCCCCACTAATTTTGCGGCAGCCGAGAAAGCCCTTTGCCAAATCATACCCGCGAAACTGCTCATGAAACTGGTTTGGACGCAGGAAGCCAATATCGCGTTTGAACATCTGAAAAATATCTTAGCCAATTCAGCCCGACTCGAGCGCATGGACCCATTACGCGCAACGGAAGTGCATTGCAACGCATTGGCCACGTCGCTTGGCGCAATCTTGGTACAAATTGACAAGACTGGCCAGCTGCGGGTTATCGAGTACGCCAGCCGTACCCTGAATGATACTGAGACGCATTATTCGAATTCCGAGAGAGAACTACTTGCAATAGTGTGGGCAGTGACAAAGAAATTTAAACATTATCTCGAGATGAAGGATTTCACCGTCTACACCGACCACAAAGCGCTGTTGGGTGAGCTGAAAACAACTTGCTTAATTTACCTTCAGACGAAGCTTGCTCCGTTCCGTGCCAAATTGGTATACAAACCGGGTCAATTTCTAAAAGGTCCGGATGCGCTTAGTCGTGTTGTTGTGAATGCCGCGGAGGGTCGCGAAGTTCCAGACGAGGTCAAACAAGTGAAAATCATAGACAGTTACCATGCGGAGCTCGGCCATCCCGGATGGAAGAAAGTATATCAAACCTTGCATGAAAGGTATCATTGGCCATCTATGCGGCAAGATATATGGCAACGCATCCATTCTTGCCAGACCTGTTTCAGGTATAATGCCCGGACTGCTAAAATCGGAACGCATATCGAGCCCATTGTGTCTACCCACGCGCGCAAACGCCTGACTCTCAACTTTTATGGTCCGCTACCGCTATCCGCAGATGGGCACTGTTACGCTATAATCGCCGTCGATCATTACAGCAAATACATGATAGCAAAACCGATTTGCAACGCAGATGCCGTTACCGTGATACCGTTTCTGGCCAAAGTTTTTCGTCAGCTCGGCATTTTTGAGTTTGTACATACTGACTGCGATTCCGTTTTTTGTTCTTGCGCTTTCAAATGGTTTCTCCGCTACGTCGGTATCCAGCAGCACGTTGCGCAGGCAACACACCCCAAAGGTAACGGATGTTGCAAGCATGCGATTCGTACCCTGGGCCAAATACAAGCCAAGCATGTCCAACAGGATAGCGCTTGCTGGGACCAGCATCTTCACAAGTCGGTCACTGCCAACAATAATACCGTCCATTCAACCACTGGAGTAGCACCGACCGAGGCTTTCTTCAATCATCCAGTTTGCCTCGAATCGGATAAAATTTTCGGTGTTGAACCTCCCTCCATCGAGCAAGCAGTCGCCCAAATCGCAGAAAAAAGCACCAAGGCCCGCAACAAATTTTGTAACTCCGCGAGTCGTAAAAAATGGCCGAGATTCCGACCTGGAGACGTTGTGGCTACGCAACACCGCTTACTGACGGTAAAGCAACACGCCGCCAACTGTAGATTTTGCGTTCAGCAGCTCGGACCATTTATAGTTATTCGGTATTTGGGCAACGGCGAGTACCACGTAGATGCAGGTGGCGCAATCTGTCGGGTTAATGCTTGGGAATTAGTCCCCGCGTGCTGCCTCCCCCGTGAACCCGACCCCGTTTGGGTAGAGCACGTCGAACCGTTATTTTTTCCTCTTTTCGAAGATCCGTATTTGAAAGCAGACGTCCACTTTGCAGACCCCGACGCTGGCTTTTCTCCCCAAAACAACATTCTCCACGACCATGATTACCTCATGACTCGACCTGCTTCCGCAGCCCGTCCCGACCATACTTATTTTTCCTCAAAAAACGCAGTCAGAAATCCTTCTCGACCCCGTTTTTCTGGGGGGGGGGGGAGAGTAAGGGCCCCCTATTGGAACCCCTTAGAGCGACATCTACACCCACGAACTAAGAAATACTTTAGTCTGATCAGTTTACCCACCCAAGCTTGTCTAGCAGGAAGTTGGCTATCTTGATCGGAGGAGATGCGGAGAGGACCCTGACATTGGGACTTCACTTTGCTCTTGACCTTCGATGAGCTGACATTAACTGTTGTTTTTATTGTGTGCAATCGCTGACTTGACTTTGTGTTTGTGTTCCTGCCATCTGAACGGAGTTGTCCTGAATAAAGACTCTGTGTGAAACTGCCCTGGCAGAAGACTTTATTACCAATCCTTACTCTACCTAGGCAGGGTGTACTCCAGTGTGCACTATGCCGTCCGGCGGGTCTATTCAAATCCACGGAGTGAAGTTCCATGGTGAACACATGCAGTAGTTCTTTCAGCAAAATTCAGAGGAGAGACAATTCCATGGTGATTATGGATTCTTTAGATAGGAACTTTCTCCTATTTTGAAAATGCCGTGTAACAACACACATCCAGGAGCGGATTAATTTTGTCATGTGATTGAAGATAAAAGAACAAAAAACTCTGTTTAAATGAAATGATTTCATCTACCCCATGAATTAAAGAGTAGGTTTTCTGTGACAGAGTGATTCTGTAGAATTTGACAACAGTTTGCATTGCTGTTGGGAAAAATGTGCAGTATAGAATCTTGTTGCAACAAATCTTGTTGATGCTTCAGAGAAATGTCTTTTTCAGTCCCTGCCCCAACTGCCACATTCTTATTTAAATTTCTTTTTAACAAATTTTTGTATATGACAAAGCTTTTTCAAGGCCTGAAATGCTTTCTTGTCCAAAGTTCTACTGTACTTTTGCATTAATTATTAACTAACATAACCTGACGTAACTGCACCCCACCCAAGTCAGTTTCAGCAGAATACCAATAAATAACAGTGCCTGTCAATTCACATTTCCATTCAAATACATTCAGTAATGAACTTGGATCAAGGATTAAACAGACCAATGGTAAGGCTGAGGATAGCATACCAAGACATTGGAACAACAGGGTTGTTGAACAATTGGGGTAAGGAGGATTCATTTTTGAGAACCACACATGGATGCCGCTGATAACATTCCGTGTGTTGTTCTTAGCAACATCTATGAGGGCATTGGTTTGCGTGTGGCTCCCTCCAAGTGGGATAGCTCCAAGGCCTCCCCTGAAAATAGATTTCCGCAGAATTCATCATTATTTTTGCAAAAGTAAATGCTGCTTCAAGAATCACTGTGGAATCAACTTTCCTCTGAATTCTGTGGAAGATACCACGGCGTAAGTGATCACTGCAGAAGAGCCTCTGCTGAATTGCACTCCGCGGATGTGGACTAATCCTCCTGCAGGGGGAGTACGCTGTACCTGGGGAGTACGCCCTGCCTGCTACACCAGCAAAGGGTGTCGCCCTAACACGCCTGAACGCCTGAGTGGAAAAACGCGTTGGCGCCTCGCGGTGTCTGCGTGGAAGCTCTCAAACATGGCGGCTGCCAAGGTGCGAGTGTTGGTGGATCTGCAGTCGCAGGTTGTTGCCGACGCGAAACACTTTGAGTGAAGAAGTAGATTCTGAAATCCATGACTTGCACACGCAAAAAGTTTTGATTTGTGGATCATGAGTCAGTTGATTGTTGCTTGTGTAGTTGACTTGCTGAAGGCATCATACTCAAGCGCATTTTTTTTATGTCCTCTGCAGACCATTTTTCCCGTCATCAAAGATGTTCTTGAAATATTTTCTGTTAGCCTTGCTTTTTTCGGCTTCCGTGGGTTTTGTGCATGCCCAAGATGAAGCGGATGAGGACCCTTTAGAGGCTGAGACCGAACCAAATCCTGAAGAAACCCCAGACGATGACACTCCAAAATTTTCGGCTGCTGAAGATGCCGAAACGACAATACTCTTTGTTTCGCCCGTATTACCCCCGGAAACCTCAGTTGGTATGTTTAAGGTACCGTCCTTCAATGCGAAGTTGCTGCTGTTAACCAGATTTCTTGTTTTTGAAGAACTTCCGGCTGGAAAGCCAGTTGAAATCATCGTTGGCTTCCACAACAAAGCCAATTACGATTTCATTGTGGATTCCTTGGATGCCTCTTTCCGCTTCCCAATGGATTATAATTATCATATGCAAAATTTCTCGTCGTTGTCCTGCGATTACACCATCAAACCTGGACAGCAAGGATCTTTTTTGTACGGATTTGTACCCGCTGAAGCTTTTGGGTCCCGTTCTTACGGACTTAACGTGCGGCTGACTTATCACGATTTGGTTGGTTTCCTTGGTGTAATTTTTAGCGCGTCCAAAGTCTGTTTTATCTCTGAATTATGCAGAACGGCAATTATTTCACGGATGCCGTTTTTAATCAAACCATCCCCATTGTGGAACTTGATGAAGGCCTAGATGGGGAGACCTTCTTCCTTTACGTGTTCCTTGCGGGATTGCTGGTTCTTCTGGCAGTCGTTGGCTCCCAGTTCCTTTCGTGGGGGAAAAAGAAGACTCTGGGATCCAGCAAAGCATCGAAGCCCCGCGCAGCCGTTGTTGAAACTGGAACAAAGAAAAGCGATGATATTGACTTCGACTGGATACCCAAGGAAACGCTTCAGGAGATGAGTAAGGGATGAGTTAGGAAGGCGAATTTAAAGTTCAGTTCCACCTTCTCGTATATTTTCCGCTAGCTTCGATTGCGTTCAATTTGTTGAGGCGTGCGGGAAAACATCTAGAGATTGTTTCAATGGGATTTTCTTTCCAGATCGTACACCAAAAACTCCTACTCGTAGTCCAAAAGCAAGGAAGGCCAAACAAGCTGCCAGCAGTGATGATGAATGATACTCCTGGTTTTAAACCATTTCATGTTCCCATTCCATGAAGTGTAGGATTTCACTGCTTTCTTCCTTTCATGGTAAATTTTTCTAATTTATCCGCGAGTGTTACTTTGTTTGCGTTTGCCGCGAATGTTGCTCAGCTCCGCGTGGTGATTTTATTTTTCTTGATGTCCAAGATGAAAGGGTGCGTTGTGAGACGGCTTATGAGCGTTGATTGCTGTAAGCAGGATCCATGGAAAATTGAAAAGAGATTTATTTCTCCAAGAAACACTTATTTTCGGTTATTTCCATGGACCAACTGAGGTCTGAGTGATGGTAATTTGTGAATATGCATGAGTATTGTTTGAAAATTCGTTCTCTGGTCGAATTGCTTCATTGTTCGAATTTTTTTCTCACTTCGTTCATACCTTTGAAGAGCAATTGAATTACCTTCAAATGTGGTGTGATTGGATTTCTTTCAGCACTTCGTTTTGATTTCCCGGGAGAAAGTCTTGACTCAATGCTAGTGCGTACCGTGATAATGGAACCCTCGACGTTAACGAGATGAATTGGACATAATTTTATTCCAATGATTAATAGTGTCCCCTTATTATTCCATGTAGGGAAGTAGTGTGAATTTCTTCCGATGCCGTTGAAGCATCTTCGGAATGTTCTTGATCCTTCAGGTAAAATTAGTGGATTTTGCGTTCCCGATATTTTGCATGCTCCATGTTCGTTAAATTTGGTCGAAGAAAAAAATTTGATCGGTGTATGCACGATGTACTGACTATCGTTGCTTAATATGCTGAATCGATCGAAAGCCCTCGTATTGAAGGCCAACTCGCTTTCTCGTTTGTTACATTCCCAATCTTCCTTCTCTTCGGAGACTTCTGAAGCTAAAATTCGGATTCGAAGTGCTTCAGGTTGGATGAGTTCGTCGATAACGTTGTCTGAGGATTATTTCCTTGTTGTTCCACTCGCTTGCTATCATTGATGAATCGCGTATCGTTCCGAAATTCCAAAGATGAATGAAAGGTGAATGTGATGGCCACCGCTTTGTCAGATTGCGGTCGACCTGCGCCACTAATATGTCAGGCTTGCTAAATATTCTAATGATTACTTGCAGCATTAGTTTTTGGCGAGGGTTGTTCGATTGTTACAACACAGTATCCTATATCTTTATCAATATATGTGAATGAAGCGCTGCAGCTTCTCGGAGATTCTTTCTGGTAAACATAGTCGGGATAATCTAAAAATTAAATCTTGCTTATGTAACGTATTCGTGTTCTCGATAAGTGGAAGAGACCACGTGAGATTATTATTCTTATAGAATTTGATGTGCCCGAAAGGTTAACATTTCAGCCCATACTTCTTGCCATGTATTATATTGGATTGGCCTCAATATCGTATTTAAAACCATTTGCAGTCTTTTTTTTTTAACCACCGCGGAATTACAGCTACGAGAAGATTCGGCCGACGTCGCTGCACGGACGAGCACATTAAATTCGAAGTGTGTGGGTTCCGGGTGTAGTGTTGCATTATCATTCAGGATGGCGCAACGAAGGTCGTGTGCATCGCTTGGGTACCGACGATGTCAAATTCCCTGTTGGAACAGTCGATCGCATGGTCCATTTGTTCGACGAAGCCGGCGAGAAGAAAAACAAATTTCCTACCAAACCTGCGGATGCGAAGGTACTGAATGTTCACAGTAGAATCCTCCGAAGTCAAATATCTCCCATGTCGAATTTTGTTTAGTCCCAGCTGTCTGGGTTCCACCCAGAACAATTAGTGGAATTCGTTCAAAACGTTCCTAACTCGGAAAGTTTTTCGTTCATCACTCGAATTTCTGGAGGCCTTCTGTACAATTTTTTCATCAACACAGGAAAGAGAAGCGCAATTTAAATGTAATGATGTGTTTTAAAAGGAAATGAAAAACTAATTCGGCAAATGAACTCGTGAAGTTAAGTTTCCTGTCAACTCATGGAAGAAGCAATTTAAGGTCCAGAATATAATCAATTACTATTTCCAGTAATTCCTTCTTTCTTTCCCCTTGCATAAATGTCCGTTTTCCTAGCTTGTAACCTCCCTGAGTCAATTTGTTTTGCTGGTCACTGTAAGTTCGACTGAAAGAAGTGTGACTCTTTTTCATTGGGTATTTGAGTAGCTAAAATTAAACTTGAGAGGTGTTTTGCATTCATTCGTAGTTCGGGAAGAATTACATGAAGGACTCGCTGTCTGGATTCAACCAAAATTTCCGTTGACCACACTGATAACATCATTTACGTGTACAGTACAAGATTGGCGAAGACTGGTTTGGAGTTCCGTTAATATCGCTTAAATTTGGAGTGTTTTCGTGTGTATCATTTCTTGATTAGGTGGAGAAGAAATTGATCTGTAATAAGTTTGTGCAATGCGCCGCCGTGACGACTACGATTTTTCAGTCCGATCGTTTACGGTCTGGCGAATGGTGAAGTTCGTGCTGCTGACGTGAAAACGGGAAGGCAACAAACGTTGTATGGAACGAATTCGTTTGTCTGTGCTTTGGGAGCAGGGTTCGTACTCGAAAAATTCTTTTTTGGTAGTCGAATGAATGCGTAGATTTATCGTAAACGACGTTTTGATTTTCTGTGTTCGAGGACGTGTTTCGTAATTTTGTTTTATTTCCTGTAGTCCCAATGGACGAGCCTTCTGGTCAGGTCATGCGGATGAAACTGGTTCGCTGCTACCTCGCTCAAGATGATAATCCCATGCCCCAGGTAAATGTTGCAATACACTGTAGCCTCCTCAGTTGGATGAATATTTTCCCCTCCATTTACTTCCTGTTGCATCTCTTGACAGATGTGCATTCCTGAAATTGTTAATGCTTGAACCATTATTTCCCATGGAAAAGGGGCCTTGACGCCACACATTTCCTCTTTACTTGCTTAGATGTATGTACTCACATATCTGAGGGGCACTGCTTTTGGGAATTTTCCCTCATAAATTTATGCATGGCTACCAGGTGCACTTTATTTTTCCTCCTCAGTTTCTGGAGAAAAGATGCGCGTGGTACTCAAGTGAGTACGGTAGTATTTCATGGTGATGAAGAGCTTGTCTGGAGTGTTGAGCAATGTTTTCGTGAACCTACGAGTAATACTTGAGAAACTTCACATGAAAACATTTCTCCAGGTAAAGGTGATATGACACGAAGTCCCACCCTATGCACTGGTATGGGCTTCAAACCACATCTTCGTTGGCGGATGCGACGAGAAAGCAGCGTCTTTCACGTTTGACGGGAAATTAGCTCAAGCCTTCGACTACAGCCGTCGCAACTAAGAAAAAGCTGACGGTGGCTGTGTGTTCACCGTCGGGACAAAGCGTTGTTGTTGGCAGCTACAGCAGGATCCGACAGTGCAATTACACTCCGAGCAGATTGACGTGGGACGAAGCCCCGGAGAAGGATTTGCCCAATTTTAACGCCATTACGTCGTTCGTGGAAACGAGACGGGTCGAGAGTTCTTTGTGGTACTCTTAGCGGGGCTGTCGAAATGTTCGATTCAGTCATGAAGTGAGTGAAATTTCCTTCATAATTTTGTGAACCCATTGCGTATTGTGACGATCTACCGCAGTTGAACCCCGATTACTCGAATTTCCGTAAGTCAAATACCTCCGCGTAAGGATTTTTGAAAGTACCTGTCGGAAGTCCCTTGGAAATGATTCATTGAAAGCCTCCATAACTCGAAGGCCCCTTACCTCCGTAAATCGAATTCTCTGGAGGGCTTTTGGCTATTGCTACAGTATTATTATAATTTTTTGACACAGGAAAGAGAAAAGCGATACAAAATTAATTGATGTGTTTTGAAAGGAAGTGAAAGACGGATTGGGCAAATGAACGCTTGCCTACACGTTCAGCTTCCTTTCAACTCATTTAAAAAGCAATTCGACGCATAGAATATCGCCATGACAAGTTCCTGTGATCCTTCTTTCTTTCCCCGAACAATAATTCCTTTTTCCCCTATTCAAATCGTGTCGCTGGTCCCCTGTAGCTTGACTTGAGGAGGTTTGCTAGTACTGTATCCCTCATCGATGCGTTGATGTCATTTTATAGGTTCACATATATTTTTAACTCGCGCATTCTGTATGCGAGTCATTTTTGTTGCTCTAAAATTGAATGAATTTTCTTGAGATGTATGGAAGATGATCTTCGTGAGAAATGCAGAAGTGCAATTAGGCATTCCCGTCGTCCGAAGCCTTCTTTTTAAAATAATTTGAAATATTTTTGCGCGATCTCATCATACGATTTTTGGTTCAAAGTGATCGTAATTACAATTTGGAGAATTGAATACTGATATGTCTCTTCGGAAAAATGATGAAAATGATTTGATGCGGCTAACGGGCGAAATTTAAATTATACTGTGTACGCATGCAGTTGAGTTTATCTTATCGACTAATGCCTTCTTTTAAATTTGAATGCGAAGTTTACTTGATTTCTCTCTCTGGCTCATTGTTTATGTGCGCATGTTTTGTTGTGTTTCAGACGCTCCGTTCTGAACAACCGATGAGAAATGACATTCGTTTGTCCAAGTCAAGTATTGATGAAGCCGTTGCAAGGCAAGGGTCGAGGAGCCGTTCCCAAGTCTCAGTATGGGTACGAAATCGAGGATGTGAAGATCATGGTGAGGCCCCTTCTCGCGGGAGCAGATCTGCACGCCGTCTGAACTCCTCGCCCCTGCGCCCCCATCCCCTCACGTCCTGCACCCAACACTCTCTCTCCCATGGTTGTGCATGAGTGACTTCAAGAATCGGGAAGCGGTGTAGTAAGTGTACACGCAAACCTTGTTAAACCGCCGATGTCTGTGCAGCAGGTGGGCGGTTTAGCAAGGGTGGCGGTTTATCAGGGGTAGTGTTTTATGGGAGAGGCACACCAAAAAGGAGATTAAATCAAGAAACCTTTTTTTTCACTTTCATCTGCAACAGATCTTCCTTCTATCGTGATCATCAGTATTTATGATAAATTGGAACACAGATATTTTTTTCAACTATAAAGAAAGAATAGTGGTGGCTTTAAATTCCTTACTTCACAACATTTAGACCTTGAAGAATGCCCATTAAGCATTAGTAAGTTGCTTATGGGTTGGAGCATCATCAATTGATAAAGGTAGTCCAAAAATTGCATGCCAAGTGGGAAACAGGGTTTATTAGGATTCCAAGCAGATATTGTCATTCAATCTTTGCTGTAACCATTGGTTTTCTTTTCCCAAACCAAAACCTTTTCAAATGATCACCCCAGCACCACCATCTGTTGGAGTTCCATGGGAGCATATGTTTCTTCAGGGAACATTTTCAAAAATGGGTTTAGTTTTTCATGGTTATATTCTGCAATCATTAAGATTAAAAGATTATTTAATTGCATGCGTGTAAAAATTTTGCTTTTGCCTGCTGCTGATCAATGAAAGTCTTTTCCTTTCAAAGCCCAGTATAGGAAATGTTGTGATTGTTCAAACTTTTCTCTCCAAAATTCCAGGGCACGCAAAAGCTTAAAATCTGAGACATCAAAATGAAAAACCATAACCCCCCCCCCCCTTTTAAACCCTCCATGCTTTCTCTCCTTTGAGGAGATACATATTTTTTCACACACAAATATTTTGGTTGCAATATTTTGAAATTGCCATGGTGAGAAGTTCTGAGCATCAGTAGGGTTTTAGGCTAGTAAAATGTCTGCAGGAATTCTAAAAATATTAGAAGGAATCCATGAATTTGTCAGAATATTCAGGAATGTTTTTGCTCATTAAATCATAGGTTAATGCCTTCACTTTCAAGAGTATTCTAAATTCTACAGGAATCTCCTGAGAGCATAAATGTGAAAATTATTTTTTCACAAAACTTGCATGCAAAAGAATTAAATAGCTCCACAGAAGAGGACAACTTTGGCAGTTCATAGAGGGAAACATGAAATGTGAAAGCCTATTTTTGTCAAGAAAATTGATGGCAGTTGGTGGTTCATTGATGTTCTCCCATACCTTCAGCATTGGGATCATTTGTTTGTGGGAAATTTTTGGCAGGAACCAAGGGTGGCAGTGTAATGCGGGTCAACTGTACTAACTTTTAGTGAGAAAAAAATTTTTTTCCATGCATGTGTGAAAGAATATGATGGGATGTTCCATGGGTTTCCCAGGTGCAATGGCCCATAGTGTGAAATGTGGTTTGACAATAATTGCATTTGAATGTTGTATTCAATTGTTGCTTTGACAAGTGCCTTCTCTGATATCTGCTTGACATAAGTATAATTTAAATTATGCATTTGATCACTTCAAGCAAGGAATTAGTTTCAGAAGGGTTCAAAAATTGGGTTTAGACTTTAGAGTGACAAGAGTGTTCAGCAATAGCAGTATTGT
The DNA here is from genome assembly GCA_905338405.1 of Notodromas monacha. NCBI lineage: Eukaryota > Metazoa > Arthropoda > Ostracoda > Podocopida > Cyprididae > Notodromas > Notodromas monacha. Next base: position 15,786 of record CAJPEX010002594.1, read on the forward strand.
ACTGTATAGGTTTTGACTAAACAATTTTACTGAGCAGACAAGATCAATTCTTTGACACTGCCTGTACATAGACAAGCTCACACTATCTCAGTATAATTCACCTATTCAGGGCCAGTGTTGGTATGTAGATGCACAGCTGGCCACTGCACATAAATTGATTTTGTGTCAACTTCTACTGTTCATTCAAGTTTAAAGAATCTGAATAAACTGCATGGACAAAATTACCAATAAATATTACATTGGATGCTACATTACTACATAAGTTGGCAAAGAAGGTATACTTGCAGCAGCAGTGACTCAAATATATTGTAAGCCAACAGCCACGCAATACACTCTGTTTGAAATTTCTTCCTAGAATGTACTGATCTTAAAAATGCTGTGGAAAAAAGATTGAATTGTATAACTGTGCCTTGGATAAGATTTTTTCAATTTTTCCAAGGCATTTTTATGGTTAGTCCCTCTACTCCCTCACAAAGATGCATCACATATATTTTTATATTTTTGCACTTGTACTTTGGGCTGTTGATGCTACTTCTGCACATATTTGGGTTAGATCCAGGAATACATTTGAGAGCAATAACAAGTCTAAGGCACAGTTGTATGCAAGACTGTCAATAAAAATGTTGTAGAACATTTGCAGGCACTCGTATACAAGGGGCATATATTCTTTGGTATCAATTCATTTGGTTTTCTCAACAGCATTAAGAAATGATATAATTTTGAAAATATTGAAATCATTGTAATTGTGTCAATTTTTCATTTCATTACTCATTTCACTTACTTCCAGGAACCAATCAGTGGATTTTACATTGGGCCTCAAGGGAAAACATTACTTGCCCTACAAATAATGTTCAACCTAGCAAATGCAGTCCTGGAACTGCATGCTTGTGTTTGCTAGGCCAGTCACCATTGTATAGATTTTTTCAATTGTGAAATCCTAGCAAATAATCCAGGTGTATATGCAAGCATTATACAAGCAGGCATGAGAGTACACCTGTTTTCAACCAATAACATATGCAGTTTGCCTGTTACAAATTTTTATTTGTTCGTGTCTGGTTTCCTCAGATTAATTCCTAAATTATAAATGCTCCAGCTGGCTGATTTTTTTTAAAATTCTAGGGGCCTAATATTCCCCTGGTGAACCCATAATGCTGCAGCATCATTTGCACCTGCTTTAATCTGGCCCTGCCTCAAGGTAATTCTATGATGTGGATGTACTTGTTCTAATCAAATTGTCAAACAGTCCTCACAACCAGCAGTCAAGTTGAGCTCCATCTGTATCAAATTTTCAAACCACAGTTCAGGAAGGTTTGCACTTTCAAATTTGATCAGTGCAGATAAGCTAGAGGTTAAAGGTTTGTAACACTTGAATGACAAAAAAAGTGGACTCCTTTCTACTGTGAAGAAGTTGTCCTGTGACACCCTTTATTCCAGTGTGAAAATCCCGAGGCACATTCTCCCAGGAGCCCCATGGCACGCCGTCAGAACTCCTCTCCCCTGTGCCCCCCATCCCCTCACGACCGGCACCCAACACTCTCTCTCCTGCGGTTGTGCATGAGTGACTTCAAGAATCGGGAATACACCCCTTATGCTGGAAGTGGTGTAGCAAGTGCATGTACACGCAAACCTTGTTAAACCGCCAATGTCTGTGCAGCAGGATTTTGGTGGTTTATCAGGCATTGTGGTTGGGAGAGGCATACCAAAAAGGAGATTAAATCAAGATAAACTTTTTTTAACTTTCATCTGCAACAGATCTTCCTTCTATTTTGATCATCAGTATTTCATGGTAAAATTGGAACACACATGAAAGAATTAGAAAAAAAGACAGAATTGTGGTGGCTTTAAATTCCTTACTTAAGATTCAAAAATTATTAAATTGTGTGCATGTGAAATTTTTGCCTGAGCATTTTGCATGCAGCTGATCAATAAAAGTATTTTATTTTCAAAGCCCAGTATAGGAAATGTTCTGAATATGCAAACATTTCCTCCCAACATTCCAGGGCACCCAAAAGTCCAAAACCCAAGACATAAAAATGACAAGCAATAATCCTCCCTTTAAACACTCCATGCTTTCTCTCCTTTGAGGGATTAAATCTTTTTCACAAAAATATTTTGGTTGCAATATTTTGGAATTTCCATGGTGAGAAGTTTTGAGCATCAGGAGGGTTTTAGTCTAGTAAAGGTCTGCAGGAATTCTAAAAATATTAAAA
>CAJPEX010002594.1:18242-37459 GCA_905338405.1 Notodromas monacha
CCCCCCCCCCCCTAATTCTGAATTTTTCATATAGGGACGCAGGAGTGCAGGACATCCTTCTTCCCCCACCCTGGCAATGCGCACAGCAATTAAGAACACGCATGGGGCAAAATTTCAGCAGCAGCAAGTCTGGCAAAATCTTGACGCGACAAGTCCAGGAAAATCTCAAGTAATTCCATGTTTCCAGTATTTCTTTTCCTATTTTCACTTCTTACATCAGATGGAACTAAAAAAAAGCATCAAAATTGGCATAATCTCAAAGGAACAAGTTGGGCAAAATTGCAAATACTTCTGTGTTCTGTGCAATCTAAAATGTGGGGAAAAAAGTCAGTTTCACGATTTACGTCTATAAGGATGGTAGCCTTTCTTTTGCCATGGGGCTGGGAGAAAAAAAAAACCATTGTATGGGCACCCAACACTGCAAAAAACGTATCCTTGCACTTTAATGCCACCTCGGAGAGCAAGGCTCATGATATCCTCAATTATCTTTAAGCTGGTAGCAATGTCACAATTTTTATTCTTTTTACAGAAGGTTTCTGACGCAGTATTAAAAATTTAAATTTTGTCCACTCCACATTCCCCAAAATTTGAAAACAAGAAAAATAAAACATAAAACTCGAAAAAAATATAGGTACAGCAATATAATAACCTTGGGCCTGTTTGTATAACCCTGCACATTTGGAACAAGGGCAGGGTAGGATCAACACACCAGATTTTGTCTTCAAACACTTGACCACAGCTGCTTGGTTGTCTGCCATTTGTGGAACCCACTTGGGATTTACCAAGCTGAGCAATTTGCGAGACAAAAAATAAAAATCCGACAAAAACATATAGGTTCAATATTTAATTTTTTGAAATTTGCATTAAAATTGATAATTGAATGAGACAAATGTGGCAGGGCAACACAGAATCGAAGAATACAATACAGAGCACAGTGTTAGTGAAACTGAGCTTTATCTCAAAACCATCATTCAAATTCGCATGATGACGCTTCAAAATGCTACTACTTTAACATGTTTCAATTATTAGGAATATTTTGTATAAATTATATGACCTCAATAACTCAACAGATTGTAGAATTGAGAAAAATCAGGAATTAACATGCCTTGTAGTCTCAAAACATGGCATCCATCAAGCAGCATTCCTCTCCTCACACTTTCCTTCTCATTTCTACATTTGCTCATTCATTGTGTTCCAAATTAATGAATTTCTATAAAGCCTTTTCTTATATGATTAATTTGCTCATTATTAGTGCTTGCCCTAAGAAAACTTCAAGCACTTTCCAGGTTTGCTGGAACAGCATGTTGGCAATGGGAAGTACAGTACAGTACTGTACAGCATGTTAACATTACTAGACCTGGTGTAGCATGTTGTCCTGTGACACCAGTCACTGAACTGTAAACTCAAACCCTGGAGTCTGGCAGTAGTGTGCATAGAAGAGAGAGTGATGAGGATAGGGAGTGAGAGGATGGGGGTGCAGTGGCGCGGAATGCGGCTGGCGTGGCTTCCTTCTCCGGCGAGAAACTACACCACCGTCTCTCCCAGAGAGCCACCAGCAGTGGCTTTCAATGAGTGACTTCACCTGCAATAATTTAGTGGTATAGATTATGGGAAGACTTCCAGGGCAAAATAGCATGGGCATATACTAAAGAACACATTTTTCATATAAATTATATAGTTTAGGTTAGGTTAGTTAAATTAGGTTAGGTTGGTTAGGTCTGGCATGAATTGGTTTTGAATAAATAGAACATTGTTCGCTTACACGCAATTCATGTTATATATTCCTCATGAGAAATATGCGCTTTTCATGAAGTCGCTCATTGATGGCGTTGAGAGATGGAGTGTATGTGAATCGCCATCCATTACAGGATTAGCGTAGAAGTGAGTGGGGGTGAGTTGAACAACTGCGTTAGTGTCCATGGCACCCTGCTTGTTGTCGGCAACTTCTTGATACTAGTGTGAGATGTCCTTGTAATACTGGGCTAAATTGTTCAGGTGTCAGAGTGGATTGTCCCAAAATAGCAGAAGTTATGCAGTGGCCTGAAGAATCACTGGTAGGAGAACTTTGGTCGTCAGAGAGAATTATTGACAATATATGGACGTGCAGGGAGCTTCTGAATGATTTGAAAACCCGCGAAGAACGCGTTTATGGAGTTGGTGCAGAAGGTCTCAACTTGGGTCCCTCCGGGCGATTAACTCTGCTCACCATTTCTACCATGAAACGGGAGGTTTTCTTCTTCGATATCATGGCATGCGAAGATCTTATGCATGACGGTGGTCTAAAATGGTTCCTGGAGGATGAAAACATCATCAAGGTTATGCATGACTGTCGAAATGACAGTGGTGCACTCATCTTCCAGTTTGATGTAAGACTTAGGAATGTGTTTGACACTCAGTCTGCGATGGCTGTTCTGCAACACCAGCAATCAGGCTTGCCCTTGGAGAAGGACAAGACACTTAGTTTGTCGGAATTATGTGACGAATTCCGTTTACCCTTCAATCAAAGGAAGGATTGGATGGAATCTCTTTATAAGAAACATGAGATACTTTATGAAAAAAGACCATTGACGATGTTTATGCGGAATAATGCTGCATTGGTTGTCATTGCATTGGTGCCATACATTTACCCCCGACTGGAAAGGTTGGCTGATTTTTAACTGCTGTGTATTGAATGCAATCAAAAGAATTGTCTCTTCCATTGCAGTTTGTTGGACCCAAGAAAATTGCCACTCTTGAAGGGACTGTGTGATCGGCAGATCAACCATTACTTAGTACTACATTTTGCTAAGGATTGGTTGAATAGCATTCTCCTCAGGTACCATTTAAATGTGATTGTTTGCTTTTGTTTACTTGTTTCTTACAATTTTTCCATTATTTTTAGGAGCAGAATGGCAGTGGAAAAAGTCCAGCATGTGCACCACACATCTCCAACAGATGATAGCTGGGACACATCTCCAACAGATGATAGCTGGTATCCGTCTTGGCGTTCAACCATCATCTTTGGATGTGTCATTATAGGCATGCTAGTGGTTGCGCGTTCATCTTCCCAGCAAATAATGGGGGCATTGGGCTGCAAGACAACAAGGAAATGCTGTGCCAATGTGTTCTCCAATGCCTTCTGCAATGGTTGGGATTTTGAACCATAATCCTCCCATATTCTGGCATTTTGAGCAAGGGATTGTAGGACACAAAGGTAGTCCATTGTCAACAGCATTGGAGATGAAGGCAGTGCTGAAACAAGTTGCAGAGTGCATTTGGCAATGGTTCACACAACATTTTGTGGGCAATGAAATGAATCCCTGTTAAGAGCACAATTGAAGAACACAGTGCCAAGGCATTTAGCAATAATGGACACATATAAATGTTGAAATGTAATTGGAGACAATTGGAATTTTTCCAATTTAAACTGAAATGAAATTGAAATGTAAGTCTTAATTGAGGCAATGTACCTGCAATGTTCATTTGAGCATGGTTGATTCATTGTTGAGTACAAGTGTAAATTTTGTCAAGCAAATGAAGATGGGTACAGCTGATGCACTGGCACACAGTATTGCATCAGCTGTCCCCAGATTGGTCCATGCCAAAATCAGTCAAACATGCAGAATGTCCTGGGTTGTGTGGGCCAGTATATGGCTGCTGTGTCAGCTGCTACTATATGATGCAGCTGAATTATTGGGCGCTTACTATGGAAGAGTGCTCTTCCTAATTGATTAAATATGAGTTTTTTTATTGGTCAAATTGCTGTTATACACCTTTGTTTGGTGATGATTTTCTGTTAATTGAATGTAGCAAACTTGAGTACAAATGAGTCTGAGCATTCTCCTGCTGGAAGCTTTTGGTTCAGAATATCCTCCCTATAGTCTTCATCTATTTCCTGCAAAGGTGGGTATCCACCGTCAGCAGTGAGTGACCAATTTATAGGAAAATTGTATGTGAATTGTCTCAACATGTTGCTGGATTGCATTACATGAGCAACTTCACCGACAATAATCCAGTGGGCTCTTTAAGTGTGAAGTAATCATAACTTCACCAGGTTGGGTCTTCAAGATTTTTTTATTGAGCCTGCTCTCACTCCCAATGTGGACCAGCACGTCAAATAAGATTGAGTTGTTTTGATTTTGGATTCTCCCAACCAATAAGTTCTGATGGGATGCATCCGTTTTGAAGATTCTTGGTTAAATGTAATGCTCCATGCAGGAACTCTTGATGAGTGAAGAGCTTATCCCATTCTGATCAAATGTAGCCAGGAAAGATAGCAAAATTCGGTACTCTTGCATATAAATCTTTGCCTTTTCATGGAACTTGTGGAGATATCTGCTCCAATCTTGTCTTACAGCAGTAGCCCGTGCGGAACGTGTGTTAGTATGTAATTTCCAATGCCTACATATAATCAAGAAGTTCCTGGACAGACTCCATGAGGTCCCTATACTGAAGTCTGATGGACGCAGTGGAAGTCATGCCTATATAACTGGAAAGCCTCAGGAACATGCATCCAGAAGTTATGTACATTACCGATTTTCCAGTTCAGTGCTTTTACTGAAGGACTGCACCTGGGTCAATTGGGATTAGTTTGTATTTGTTCAGGAAGCACGCGTTTCGTACGTGTGCTCTTATATATGAATTCAAATGTTTTCCTCATCTCTCACCAAGAATGCACCAGTGATGTTGGTTTTATATTGAGCATATGTCCGCGCAATTTTTTCTGGGCCGGGAAAGTGCCAAATTCGCCTTACAGAATTTTTTTATGCGGTAAATTACGAAAACCCTTCATCGCGGATATAAGCGCGTATATTACAGAGCTGTGGAAAAGACTTTCTGCAAGCTATAAGGTACATTTACTGTTGAAGGATAGGGATAGAGTGCCTCATTTTGGGCGAAGTCACTGCTGCTGAAAACATTCCCTTTATTCTGAACGTCATATGGTTCTCAATCTTGAAATGACGATTCCTGTTGAAATTATCCATTGTGCCTAAGTATACCTCAGTTTCCACCGTTTCAATTTTTCGTTTTACCAGCGGCAATAAAGAACTGCTGGAATCAGCCATAGAATTGTAACGGAGCAAATCTCGTTTAACGTCCGCATCAGATTTTGATAGAGTGAAAAACCTCCCATTCTAAATTGTTGATTGAGTTTTGGTTTTTGCATGCCATGTGTGAATGAAACAAATTTTATTTTACCCACTTGATGGATTCAAATGCGAGTATGAAACGTCCTTTCTGGTGTGCAGAAAAAACAATAAAAATCTGAATCTGACTTTGATACCGTTTATTGTAGTTCATTTCTAAGTATGGAGCAATTCAAAGGTAAACTTCAGTACTGTATATGTAAAGAGCCAGCATCCATACGATGGCAATCCAAACATGCAGTTTTTCCAAAATAGTTCGACTTTTCCTTTTTACAGGATATACTGTAGTATGTGATGGTACCCTTTGCGTTCTATATGATGGAGAATACGTCGTACACAGCAAGTTTCTAAAACCACTGTATATATCTGTCTTTGGATCTATATAGAGAGTTTCCCTTCTTATACACAGACAAAACTTTGTCTGAATACATAAGAAATCGTGTTAAAAGTATAAGAGAATTACTTGCAATAAAAGCCACATATTTAATCCAGCAAATTAAAGTACTGTATTATGTATGAGGCATTTTTCTCATCCTTGCTTTTTGTTAGGTCAAATCTTGGAACTTATTTCTATGAGCACAGAATCCAGGGTACATTCTATTTATTTGCTGTTGTACACATTGTGTTTACATGCAGTACTTGCATTTTTGATACATAGATGATGCTTGTTCTGTGGTTATGCCCATCTTACAGTTCCTATAGCCCCATCTCACTGGAGCAGAACTGCACGCCGTCAGAACTCCTAATACTGTACATAGTACTGCCTGTGCCCCCATCCCCTCACACCAGGCACCCAACACTCTCTCCCCTGTGGTTTTTCATGAGTGACTTCAAGAATTGGGAATACATCCCTCATGCAGGAAATAGTGTAGCAAGTATATTAACTACAGTCCTAAGAAAAAATTATGTGTCCATATATTTGTGAAATGATAAGATGGGTTGTACCATAGGTTTTTCAAGTGTGAAACATATTCTAGTAAATGTGGTTTGAACTAGGAGCAAGGCATTAATGGGTTGAGAAGGACAAGAGTGTACAGCTATAACAGCTATACATTTTAAAAATTTAGTATTGAGGAGACAATATCAATTATATGGCACTGCCTGCATGTATTATTGAAAGTATAGAAGTTCTTAACAAGATTATTGTTTGAACAAAAAGACAATACTGTGAGACCCTGAGATGCGGATGTAATTGGTGCATCAAGAGTGTTCCCAAGTCAAAATGTCCCTAAGTCGAGTTTCATTTTCCCTTAGACTTACGTTTTATTATTTTTAATTGGTGTTTCATGTTCAAAATTATACTCACCAGAATTTCATGAAAATAAAAATTGTAACCCAATTCAAACAGATTCAAAGCAATATATTTCAACAGAATATGGACATTTGGGAAATTGAATACTGATACTTCTGTACAGTACGTAGAAATTTTTGCATTCTATGTAAAAATACCATTCAAGTGGAAAAGAGCAGACATGGAAGTCCATCTATGCTGGAGATAATTTTTTTAAATTGCCTGAATAGATGATAAATTCATGAGAGAAATGCCCAAGAACTTGTGGGTTTGGACATTCTCATCAATTTTGGGGTTGGAAATTTCTGTTTCTTGTAATTTGGTCTAACATGTACTTGAAATTTTATCACAAAATGTCTTTATTTTGAGCCAGTTTCCTCAAGTTGGGCCTTTTTTATTAAAATTTTATGAGAAAATGTGTGTCCCTATGTCAAATTGTCCGCAGATTAAGGCATCCACATGTGGGGGTCTCACTGCATGTAATAGGAAAATTGAAAAGAATACATTGTGACTCATGCAATATTCCACCTCAAAAACTAGTTTTTCTGTACATTTATGTCAATGCATGAAATCTATGCTCATTTATGGTGTATTTATTGATGAAGAATGTGCAGACAAGCATTTAATGAAGAATTTCCAAAAGCTATACAAAGCCCAGCAAAAACTGGGGTTTGGGCAATTTCAGGCCATGAGGAACCCCAACAAAACCGTTCTAGACTTGTTGTTGCAGCAGAGTAGTCATGTTGTGACACAGATCACTGCACTGCTTTAAACTCAAACCCTTGTCTGTTACTATATAGTGTGAATAAAGGAGAGAGTGATGAGAATAGGCAGTGAGAGGATGGGGGGTGCAGTCGTGGTGTGGAGTTCTGCTGGCCAGAAATAATGCTCTGGCAAGTAACTACACCACCTTCTATATGATTTTTTGGTCCAGATAACTTCATTCACTTGAGGGTTCTGAAAGCAAAATGGTCTTCAAGGAGTTTGACTTTTCATTTTTACGTGCAGGCTATGATGTGGTATAGCCTCCAGTTCCTATACAATGAAAAATACAGTCAACCCCCGTCTAACGGACTTGATTTGTGCAAGGGATGAGTCTGTTAGACGAAAAGTCCTTTACACGAATTCAAGCTGTGGTATTATAAAATGCCTAAGATCTGTGATTGGCTGCGGTATTATTACCACAGCCAATCATCAATACTGTGGTATTTTACTTTACTGCAGGGTGGATCCAGACTGCTGGATCTGCGACCTTTACACGAATGCAATTACATAAAAAATTAAAAATTTAAATTTTCAACACTAATTTCAAACCAAAAGAAGTCTGTTAGGCGGATTTTGTCTGTTGGGCGGGAGAAAAAACTGCTTGCAGAGCTGGTCTGTTAGGCGGAAATCCTTTACACGGGAGGTCTGTTAGGCGGGGGGCCACTGTACTGTATACAGGGTAAGTTTACTAAACCAACAGGATTTCCATGTTGATTTGAGGGTTGTTTTCATGTTGGGTGGATTGATGGGAATACAACTTCCAATTTTCTTGTTGCAGCATTTCTTCAGCTTGAGAAAAATTTTAATCTTGCATGACTTGAGCTGTCAGATTGATGACAAAGGCTTCATCAAGACTCAAGAGATGCGTCAAAAATGTCTGAAAATTGAATTTGAGTTTCTTCTACTGCTGTATATACTGTACATGCCTTGCATTTTGGAAAGAAATACCAACCTTCCCCTTGTATGTATTATTGTATGGTAGGTTCTGACTTAATTTATAACAAAGGTGTCATTGCTTATATTTTCAGCTGAGAACTATATACTTCAGATCAAGTGTAAGATGCTCCTGCTCATTTCACTGACCATCAGCTAAATAGAGGTATGAATATTTCTGGACAAATCCCATGAATAATATGTCCCCAGCAAATAATTTGTTACAGGAAGGGCTGGGCATAACAGTTACGTATTATGCAACACATTTGTTATGTGTAACTGTTACACCCAGCTTCTTCTGTAATGCCTTTTTTTCTGTGTTGCTGTGCTGGAAAATTTTTCTGAAATGCCCTCCAAATGCGTTCTTAATGCATTCTGTAGTTACGCCTATACTTTAAAAATTTTTGATGAACTTTTCTTGAGTGTAGCAGGCAAGCGTTTCAAAACGCCTGCCTGATACACTCAAGAATTTCAATTCTTTCAGATTTTCCTTGGTGTAGCATGGAGCATTTTAAAACACTTTGTGTTACAACCAGGGAAAATCTGAAATAAACAGTTTTTAGCATTGTGACAGACAGGCATTTTAAAACGCCTGCCTGTTACAACCAAGGGAAATCTGTAATAAACAGTTTTTTGGCATTGTAACAGACAGGCATTTCAAAATGCATGTCTGTTACAATGCCAAAAACTGTTCATTTCAGCTTTTCCTTGGTTGTATAGCATGAGTATTTTGTAAGAACAGCCTGTTACATTCCTTAAAAATTAATCTTTATTTTAACAGTATTTTTAAGTTCAAAATTTATATTTTGCGGTTTTGTATAATTGCAACAAGCTTATGTGACAAACATAGAAATCTGCAACATTGTGTGTTGCATCAGTTTGTCCCATATATCAGTTTGTTGAACCATTTATTGCAGCGCAGATCCGATAGTCCAGATCTGCGTTGCAGTACTATAAAATACCAAAGATATGTGATTGGCTGCAGCAGTTATAAATCATTGATAAATCATTGATACTGCAGTATTTTGCTTTACTGCAGCGCAAATCTGGACTGCTGGATCCATGCTGCAATGCTGTGATTGGCCATGGTAATAATACTGCGGCCAATCACAGTGATAGTACCCTGTGGAGTTCTCTAATACCAGGGGTACACAACCCTACCGCCAGTATTATACCTGCCGCAGAGAACCCCATGGTACTCAGGTATTATACCAGGTATTTCATGTGGTTATTATACTACTGCCAGTATTATACCCACTGTACACAAGCCCTGTAAAATAATGTGGAGTTGTGTACCGCTGGTATAATACCAGCAGTGCACAACCCCGCATACCGCTGCATACCGTGGGGTTCTCTACTGCTGGTATAATACCAGTGGTAGGGTTGTACCAGTGTACCGAGGGGTTCTCTACCACCAGTATTATACCGGCAGTAGAGAACCCCACAGTACGCAGGTACAACCCTACCGCCGGTATACGGTTGTGTACTGCTGGTATTATACCTGAGGTAGAGAACCCCACAGCATATTATTACTGTGATTGGCCACAGTATTATTACCATGGCCAATCACAGCATTGCAGCGCAGATCCAGCAGTCTGGATCCACCCTGCAGTAAAGTAAAATACCACAGTATTGATGATTGGCTGTGGTAATAATACTGCAGCCAATCACAGATCTTAGGCATTTTATAATACCACAGCTTGAATCTGGACTACCGGATATGCGCTGCAACAAACTGGTTTGACAAACTGATACATGAGACAAACTGATGCAACAAACACAATGTTGCAGATATCTATGTTTGTTGCATCAGTTTGTCGCAATTATACAAAACTGCAAAATATAAATTTTGAAGTTAAAAATATTGTTGAAAATAAAGAATAATTTTTAAATAATGTAAAAGGCTGGGGTTACAAAATACTCCATGCTACAACCATAAAAAAGCTGAAATGAACAGTTTTTGGTATTGTAACAGACTTTTAAAATGCCTATCTGTTACAATGCCAAAGACTGTTTATTTAAGATATATAATACCATTTGGTACATAATACCTGGTATTATATGCCCTGGTATTATTACTGAGTTATTATCACCTCAGTCATAATACCAAGGTATGGTGGCTCAGTTGATATGACTTTGGGCTCAGGAATGTTTGTTTGAAGTTTGAATCCCAAGAGGGACAATTCATTATTCATTTATTTCCCTGTCCATGTGTGTGTGCATGTGTGTGTAGTGCTTGTAAATTGTGCAATCTGCATAATGAGTCCAGTATGTGTTGGTGAGAATATTGTTTAAACTTGCGGGTTTCTTTGTAACAATGTTTTTTAAAGCGTATCAAATGTGTTTCTGCATTTTAATCAATCCTATCCAGGCGTAACTTGAGTTACGCCTGGATAAATACCTAGCTGTAACTCAAAGGCATTTCAAAACGCCTATCTAATATGCATGATTCAAAATCCTAAGTAGGCGTAACGTAGAGGAGCATGAAATGCATAGCATTTTGGGCTAGAAATGCATTTAAAACATGTTTCAAAGCACCTAATTATTTGCTGGGTCTGTCTGATATACATTTTCAATAGATTGTCTTTCTGGAATGAGTGGTTCAGAAAGAATGCTGAGGAGCATTTAATATCCAAAATGTGTCTTGTAAATAATTTGAAAAATATTTGTTTCTGGAGGGACAAAAGCAGTGCTATCTTGTCAATTGTTAACTTCTGTGATATGAAGTGTTCCAGAACTTGTTCAGTGTAGGGTTCACACCCTCTGACATTATCTTGATTGCCAGCAATTTCACACCACACCTCTCTTAATGGGAGCCCTCCATATGAGGATGTATGCTCCTCTAGCATCTGGGTGTGACAGTGAAAGGGTGAACAGCCACATTTATTACCAAATTTCAATTATCCATGCATCAGATGTTCTTCAATGCCAAGATGAAAAAATGCTAGAAATTGGATGAGTCAAAAACATGAGAGCAAAATGTTATTTTCAAAATTGGGATGAGTTGACATGTTTTATTTTAGTGAATGCCATTCTGTCTATTTTCTATTTAAAAAATACAGCATCTTTGCATATCTGAGCCTGCATAGAAATTGAACATTGAGGAAGTATGAAAACAGTTAGAATGAGCTGCAGAAAAAATATCAAACTTTACTTGAGAACTTTTTTGAATTTGAAATTTGATATAATTGTTGCATTCCACTAAATTTTTTTTTTCAACATTATTATAGATGTGCACTGTGATAAGTTCCCCAACTTCTGATCTTTTTTGCAGTGAAATAATAATTTATGGAGTTAAAGTAAGAACTATTGTTCATTCAAATCTGTGCTCACTGGAGTGATCAAATCCCAGCAATACTTGATAAAATCATGACTGTACTCAATTCAGTTAAACTAAAGTATTTCAGTACAAGAAGGGTTGGTCAGGCTCCCACAGCTAACAGGGTTGTTGAAAAAAATCATTATTGATCAATATTGTACATGCAATTACAGTTGAACCTGGTTAATTTAGTCAACGTCTCTGCAGTAGGAGTTTGGTGGTTCAACAAGGGTGCAGTTTATTGGGTTGGTGGTTTATGGGAGGTGCATACCAAAAATGAGATTTGAAAAATAAATTGTTTTTTTACTTTATTTAGTCTGCAACACATCTTTCTTCTGTCTTGATCATCAGAATTTCATGGGAAAATTTGAGCACATATAGGAAAGAATTAAAAAATAAAATAAGGAATAGTGGCTGCTTTGAATTTCTGTTCTCACAACATTCAAGTTTTAAAGGATGCAAATTAGGCATTAGCAAGTTTTTGTATGGGTCTCTGGGAGCATCATGAGTTGAAAAATTGGTAGTCTAAAAATTGCATGCCAAATAGAAAAAAATGGTTGATTGGGATTTAAAGCAGAAATTTTCATTCAATCTATGTTGTAACCAATGGTTTTCTCTTTCCAAACCAAAACTCTCTGATTGTCACTCAAGCACCACCAACATCTGCATGATGGATTTGCAGCAGCATGTGTTTCTTTGGGGATTATTTTCAAAACGGGTCTTTTTTCTGATAGTAATATTCTGCAAACATTAAGATTAAAAGATTATTCAATTGAGTGGGTTTAAAAATTTTATTTATGCCTTTTGACTGCTGCTGATCAATGAAAAGTCTTTTCTTTTTCAAGCTCTGTATAGTAAATGTTCTGAATACACAAACATTTTCCCCAACATTCCATGACACCCAAAACCAGAGGCACCAAAAGGACAAGCAATCATTTCCCCCTCCAAGAAATCCATGCTTTCCCTCCCTTGAGGAATTACATTTTTCACAAAAAAATCTTTTGGTTCAATATTTTGTAATTTTCATGGTGAGACGTTCTTAGCATCAGTAGGTTTTTAGTCTAGTACAAAGTCTGCAGGAATTCTAAAAATATTGAAAGGAATCCATGCATTTGTCAGAAGAATCACAAATGTTTTTTGCAGAGTTAATTACAATTTCATGGCTAAATTTTTAGGAGTATCATATTGTAAATTCTACAGGAATCTCCTGAGCATGAGAGTGAAAATCATTTTTTCACAAAATCTGCATGCAAATTGGACCAAAAAGCTCAACAGCAGAGGAAATCTTTGGCACTTTAACAGCGGTTGACTGTCATATGCAAGTTTGAACACCAAGAATTTGGTTACTTTTTGGATATGAAGGAATGATGATTTTTCAAATTGTTTCAACAATTTCGCATGGCATCAGTTAGATAATAGCATACTACACCCATTAAACTTATTTTTCAACCTCATTGAGAACAGGATGAACACTTTTCTCCTCCCTATGTCTCTGTAATAAGGACTGGGTTTTCAGTTCCTCCATGTGAATTTTGCTTGATGACTGGGTTGCACATAAGCATAACTCATTATAGTTATATCCTTATAAGGTTGGAATTTTTTTTTACAGACAGTTGAGGTTTACTTCAATTGAAATCTTCAATATGAGGTTGGCATCCTTGCATGGAGTATAGCTGAGGTTGGGTTTTTGCAGAAATCCAGCAGTATCTTGCTTTTATCATCTGCACTTTGCCATCAGCAGTCTTGGGATTCAGTAATATCATGCAGTGGAGAGTCACTGTATGGAGAGATAATGAAAACCTACAAATTGTCATCAGAAGAATATTGTCACATTTGATCAAGTTGAATTTTCCCTCAAGTGCCACAATTTCACAATTTAAAACAATGAGTAACAATGCAAAATGCAATGAAGAGTTGAGAGTTGAAGTGCATGATAAACAAAAAATATTCTTTTTGCTTGCAGTCTATGAAAATTTTCAGCCGTCTGATTGAAATGAAGTTGATGGAGAAAATAAAATTAAAAAAAGACGATACTATACTACTCATTTCAGGAGGAATCAAAAAATGGAAGGCAAGTATACTACTTTTCACGGTGTCATCACAACATTGCTCTCTGACTTCCGAGGAGGAATAATTTTTCGAAATTCAGACAGGACGCGGTTGTATTTGTAGTTCTCGTCACTTTCTTTTGCTGGTCTGCTGACTTGAGGATGGGATGGCTGATGTTGAAGTGTCCTATTGTTCCCAGCAGCTCCAGTAGAAGAAACCATTGGAGTTGAAAGTTGTGTCATAAGATGGCCTTGCTGGGCTGGAACCAGGTTAGGGCCAGGTATAGAAGTGGATGGGCTCTTTTTTGGCCCTGGACTCATGGGTGCTGATGGTTGGTCTTGTCCATGGTTCTCTTGTACTCCCTCTCCAACAGTTTCCTCCATTCCAGACTTTTGCTGAGCAGGAAGAAGTACTGGTTTATGACGTGGTAGTGGAGGCCTTGGCTTTCCCAAACTTTCTGGTTGCATGAGGGTTTGTTGCACCTGGGCACCTATAATGTCACATTGGGTGCATTAGACCAGGGCCATTTGAGCTTTTTTGCCAGAAATTCGGTGCAATTTAAATGAAGGCATGAAAGACGTGTGGTTGGCAGATGAAAAAGTGAAAATACGGTTCTTTATAGTATTGAATCTCAGTGTGGATGAGTGAGTTCCATTTTTCAGAAGATGATTTGTTATGATTGAAGACTGAGAAGATTATTCAATCATCTCCATCAAAAAACGGATAAGCCTATATTTTGACTTACTCTTGACTAAGTTGCATTTTTGAGAGGGGCTTTTTCTAGAATTAAAGTTTTTATTACATTGACTCAAGTTCTGAATTTATAACTACAGTATGTTTCTGACCAGTTTATGATTTATTGCTCTGTTTGTTGTCCGTCTGTGCATCACTTGGGATTTTTTCTTTCTTCTTCTGACAATGGAAAACACATGTTGGTATTTGTGGTGGGTATACTGCTGTATCCAGGCAGTCAAATTATCTGTCTTTTTTTCCATGCTGGCCTTCAAATATTGTACTTGATTCAAGTGATGAAGCAAGAATGGGCAATTTTTCAGACACTAAAGGAAGCAATAGTCATGGGAATTGCATGTCCTATGAGTAAAAACTTTCCTATATGAGGAAATCACTCCTTTTTTTTTTTTGTATTGCAGTACTGTGTTGTTATACAATTTCCTACCAGTGGTGTACAGCAGGTGGACTCACTCTGAAATGAAGTCCAAGGAGGGGACTAAATTTTTTTAGAGAACCCCTTACAGCATGGGGAGAACCTCCTGAAGGAACCAATCAATTTTTTTTCAAAGACGCAATCATTGACAAGATTGTTGTAGAGAGTGAGAGAGAGAGTCCACCTGTAGTGTTTTTTCAGTTCTCCAAAACATTTTTGGGATAGAAAACAGAATAATCAATCCAAAGTCAATTACTTACAGCTCTGGTAAAATTTCATGAGGAAAAATTGTCAAAAGTGAATTTCTTACAATACCACATTGGTCATTCTCAGAATTTTACGCAGCTAATATTTTTAGATTTGACGTGATACGCCATAGTTCCTGCCGATTTCGTTTTTCAAGAATTGGCTGGATATAAGTGCTAGGAAGCAACTGAGCCATACCTAGATAGAAATGCTTCATGCAGAAACACTGCTGTACAATAACTACCCTTTGAGTTACATATGTCAACCATGAGTCTAATATCCTAATTTCTTGTATGGTTCATGTATTCACATGGGAATTTCAATGCCCATATAATCAGTATGATCAAGCTCATGCGCACTAACTTTTCTCTGCAGCAGCAGCCACAGGAACCACTGCTGGCAGCAGTTTCTTGTTGTTCTGCAAATCCTTACTGGCAGAGTCCGTGCTGGACAAGCTCAGCTGTGTCATTGTTGCTGGGGACACTGGGACTGACTTGATCAGGGTGGACAGGTAGGCCTCTCGTTGCTTTTGGAAGAGGGCGTAGAGGGAGACGACACACGCGTCACACAGGTACTAGAACGGACCGAAGTGTGGACTACTTGACCAAGTTTTCCCATTATGACATGGTCAAAAGTCGTTTAGTATGTCGTGTACACACACACAAGATTGAAATTGCAGAGCCATTTGCTAAAAAAGCCACTCTAAACTTATGAATGCTGCTGTGAATCTCACATTTATTTGCTGCAAGCAATCATACAATTTGACTATTATGAAACACTTTCCACGTAAAAAAAACAAAAAAAAACTTGGAAATTGACTAATGTACAAGCTTCACTTGAAAACCCCAGTCCAGAGCTCGAGACAATAATTTAAAACATTTTCAATTTTTTATCTTTTAAACTCTAAATGATATGCTGTTGAAATATTTACAAGAATTAAACAGATGCATAGGAATGTTCTTACGTACAGTACTAATTTTTTTCGAATTTTGAATTTATCCTGTACAAGTGTACAGCAGTGTTCCCCAAGCTATGGGCTGCATACCAAGTGCTGGTCAGCCTCACTTGTTTCAGTTGTTTGCCAGTACATGAAAATCTTCCAGGCAAGGGTAAATAGTAAGTATCTGGCAAATCACTTGAGTCTTTTTATTGCCTTGGCCATTGAAATGTAGAAAAGAAACTAAGATAGGAAAAAAATGTACAAAATTAGAACTGCTGATGATGTTATTCTTTTAAATTTTAATATACTGTCTATGTACAGTTCTCAGTTTTTCAGTCATTTATTTTTGTAAAATATCTTTCTCCATGCCTTTTGTCATTCTTCTTCCAAAAACATATCTGGTCATTTCAGAAAAAGCTGAAATATTGCATCGGAGTGACCAGCATGAATTTGTTGTTTGAATTAATGGAGCTGAATAAATGGTTAAGCGATTTCACGCAGATTTTTAAAGTTATATATACATAGAAGCAATTGAATTATTATTCCCAAAATGTAAGTCTTGTGAACCAGTGTATTGATTTTACAATTGTGAATAAATAGATGTATCCCTATAAAGAGGTTTCAAAATTTTGAAAACAGTCTGAACATGTCTAAAAATCTTTAGCACTCAAAATGCTGGCCAGGCTGGATTGCCTCAACATGAATATGCCATGCATAACAAAGGTGCCAGAAACACAGAACATGGGCCCCATGGACAGTATTTTTTGTGGGAGATGATTCAAATTTCCATGTCCTCTTCCATTCAAATTGGATTGTTCCCACCCTGGTATAAATTGTTTTTTATTTGCTGGATAAATATGTTTGCAAGGAAATGGATTTTTAATTTAAAAAGAACTCATCTGTAAGATGGGTGTGTTCTTGAGACCCATTTGAAAATATACTGAAGAAAGCATGGTTATATAGCATTAAAGGTTTTCTGTGCAGATTTGAATTATAATAAAATGTTAGGTTTATAGACAAATTCATTTCTCCAAAGGACAATTTTTAAATATGTTTACCATTGAGAATTGGAACACAAAAGCTTGTTTAGGAGTGTCACTTGAACCCAGCAACAGCAGCTGCAGTGCTTCTTATTTCTGGACTCAAACATACTTAGAGCACTGTACATTGTGAAGATATGTTAAGACACTTTATATGGAAAATCTGGCCTAAGGACTATTCCATGTTTAAAATTTTTACATTTTATTCCTGATTTTCCAATCTGCAGATCCAAAAAGATTGGGGAACACTGCTATATATATATTGGACAGGACTTAAAGTTTCTTTGGAATGAGTGGCTACAGTATAAAAATAATGCTTTTCTCAAACTCTATAAAGGCCAAATGTCATGAAACAATCATGATCATGAAGAGGACATCTGACTGAAGTCAATGCAGGGATGCCAAGAGTGAGCAAGAGACAAACTTACTTGTTTACAATAATTTGGTCGGTCCAGTACTGGTGATCAGCGTTCATTATCCTCTGCATCATTTTGCGGAATGGCGGACATTCATCTGAGTCAACCACTTTGTAATAATCAGCTGGACTCAATTTCTGGATGCCCTGGGGTAAGCCAAGTGCCGCCCGACACATCCAGTAAAGATCATCATTCAGGTATGCACTCATCCTCATAAAATCAATTTTTTTCCTCTGGAGAATGCATGAAATTCATTAGTCTATGATGCAATCAGCAACTGCAGGGTGGATAAGATGAGAAAAGCGTATTTTTTGTTATGGAGATAAGATCTGAGCAATTTCATGAGGTCATTGGGCTAGAGAGCTAGTTGTTGCACAAAGGAGGATCCCATGCCTATTTATTGTGGCTCTTCAGTATGCATGTCTTCAAATTTGGTGAATATTTGCCTGATATACTGTATGATATAAAACAGGAGTTGCATCTGTGTACTCTCTAAAGCAGTGATTTCTCATCAAAGATTCTCTCTAAATTGTTCATTGAACTAAAACTCATACAGAAACAGGCTGAAGACCTTGTGCTTTAAATAAACTTTTACTGCTGCTTTGTCTTAAATATTGGGGATGCGTGTGTGTATGCAACATACTCGTAGGATGTCCAGTTTTTATTTTGTGGAGTGTGTTCTCTTTTGTTTTTGTCATTGGTTTGTGCTTTGTTTCCTGCTTTGAAGTGATTGAATGTATTTTGGGCAAGTTGGGTTGGGTGGGGAGGGGGTTTGGTTGTAGGAGTTCTGGTTGTACCTTGTGAACGCTGAAAAGCAGCAANCTTCTCCCGCATCTCCCTCTGCTGTGTGCGCAGTGTGTCCATGATCTTGCCTGGCTTCACACCTGATGAACTGGTTCAAAAGGGTAATACTGTACCAGTTTTCAGCAAATCATACAGCACATGTGTGGAACAAGATTGAAATTACAGAGCCATTTGCTACAAAAGCCACTCTAAAATTATGAATGCTGCTGTGAATCTCTTATTTATTTGCTGCAAACAATTACACAATTTCACTATTATGAAACACTTTCCAAGTAAACAAAAAAACGAATTGAAAATCGCTTCATGTTCAAGATTCAGTTGAAAATCCCAGTCCAGAGCTCAGACAATAATGTAAAACATTTTCAATTTTTATCTTTTTAAACTTTGAATGATATGCTGTTGAAATATTTACAAGGATTAAAAAATGTATAGGAATGTTCTTACTTCCTAATCTTTTTCGCATTTTGAATTTATCCTGTAAAAGTGTACAGCAGTGCTGCAGACCAAGTGCTGGTCAGCCTCACTTGTTTCAGTTGTTTGCCAGTACATGAAAATCTTCCAGGCAAGGGTAAATAGTAAGTACAGTATCTGGCCAATCACTTGAGTCTTTTTATTGCCTTGCCCATTGAAATGTAGAGAAGAAACTAAGATAGGAAAATAATGTACAAAATGAGAACTGATGATGTTATTCTTTTAAATTTTGATATACTGTCTATCTACAGTTCTCAGTTTTTGAGTCATTTATTTTTGTAAAATATCTTTCTCCATGCCTTTTGTCATTCTTCTTCCGAAAAAATGTCTGGCCATTTCAGAAAAAGCGCTCAAATATTGCATCGAAGTGACCAGCATGAATTTGTTGTTTGAATTGATGGAGCTGAATAAATGGTTAAGTGATTTCACGCAGATTTTTAAAGTTAGATATACATGGAAGCAATTGAATTATTATTCCCACAATGTAAGTCTTGTGAACCAGTGTATTGATTTTACAATAGTTACTAAATAGATGTATCCCTATAAAGAGGTTTCAAAATTTTGAAAACAGTCTGAACATGTCTAAAAATCTTTAGCACTCAAAATGCTGGCCAGGCTGGATTGCCTCAACATGAATATGCCATGCATAACA
>CAJPEX010002595.1:0-37457 GCA_905338405.1 Notodromas monacha
ATGTTCAAGAAGGGTGTAGAAAGATAACATACTATTCAATGCATGAACTTGCAGTGTTCTTAATGTTTTATTCTTGTTATTTTATGAGATATTTTTATTACCTGTGCATAGAGTGGAAGTATAATTTCTGTTTTAAATACTGTACAAGGTGCTATATATGAAGCAATGAAAAAATGTTGCATTATACTCCTTGACTAAATTTGAAAACACATAAGTTCTTGGTATACTGAATAAACAATACATACATTTTGAATAATGTACTAGGCCTTTTAGAAAATTTAGAAAGCCCTTCAGAACAGCATCTTTAAAATTGTTATTTGGCCATTTATTGTTCCTGAAAAGAAGACATTACACTAGGCAATTAAAACTGTTGGGTGCTATTATTGGTTTCTGAAAAGAGAGGACATTAGGGGAGCAATTTGCAATACTGTAGTTACAACCTCTCCCACCCCCACTCCTCCTCCACCATTGAGCAGTGACATAGGTTTCATTTTATGTGGATGTGGGATAGAACATTTGCACAAATGTGGGAAACTCAATGGAACACTTGGCATTTCCCTCCTTCATGGTCAAAATGAATCTTCCCACAACAGGGAGATGCACAAATAATAAGGCATTAAAAAAATGTTTGCTGGAGGTATCTAAAAAATATTTGCTACTTGCTTTTATTCAGCAAGATAGTCCAAATACTTGTCTGCTATTTGTGCTTCTCAGATTTGCATGATATTTTTCTATCTTTTTATGTCATTAACTGTACCTTTTTATACCATAACCCATTCACTGGACCCAGAATCTGGACTATATATAGACTCCTTCTCTTCTATTGCATATATTGTAACTTCAGTAAATTTTATGCATTATTCACATTGAATAAAATCATATTTTCAAAAAGGCATCTGAATATATGTACTGTATTTACAGCAGATTCCTCAATCATGAATTATTATTCGAACACATCTGACACAGCAGCATATCATAATACAGTATCATGAAATGCTCTGTATATCAGGAAGATATGGATGAACTCATTTCATTTTCATCAAAATACCAATTCATGAAAACATTAATTATCTTCAAACTTGTACCCTGAGGAGAAAATAATTTCTTGCAGGTATTTGGAACCAGGTATTAATCTTTTTTGTGATAGAATAAATCAATGCTTGAGTTGATATGTGTCTCTGATATTGATTTTAATGATAGTTTACTTGTAATTTTCTGAAGCAATTCAAGGAACTTATTCAACAAATATTTTCAAAAATTGTAAACCAATAAATGGAAACTGTCTAAAAACATGAACTCTAGGGGATAACAATTCAGTTTGTGATCTGTGCAACTACTCTTTGTGAAGGATGATTATTTTCTCTGAAACCTGGTGCGTTTCCTTTCTTTATCCTGTAATGGCAAAAATACCAGCTTTATTTGAGGACCACATGCCTCAAATTTTGCACAAACAATTTTGGATAAAAATCTATTCCTACATAAAGCATGCACCTCAGCTTTTCATGATCAATATGATACAATATTATATAATCCAAAACAGAATAAAAACAGGCAATTTTCCATTAAAAATCAATTTGAGAAATGATCTCATCCTCATATAATTGGTTTTATTCTTCATTGGATTGAAACTAGGAAGTATAACAAGAAACGTCAATGATAATGTAGAACTGTAGATGTTCAATAACTCATTTTCTAAGGATAAATCAGCAAGAAATATGGAATACCCAGACCTGACCTACATTACAGTACAAAAGAGGCCAAACTGTGGAGTACAAAACCCCCTCCGAGGTACAAAACCCATGAAACCCAGCTCACCCCTGGTGAAAGCAGTTTTATGATCCTTCACAGTTGGCATGCAGCTGTCCATGCTCAACTTCCTGGACAGTCAATATACTGGTCTCAAGCTATTACTTAACAGTCAAGGACAGCTCAATAAAATTGACATGCAAGACCCCAAACTTCGAAACACACAGTATCAGATGAAGTAAATAAAAAACCTTGAAAATCGGAATTTTGCCCTGATTTTTCTGTTATTTCTGCACAAAAAAATTTAAACTTCAGCTTTTACTTACTTTTTAATGCGTTTAATCCTTGTCAGCTACCAATTCGAAATTTTGTTTACCAGCACACTGAGCAGAAAATGAAAACCTCATCATCTTTCACCACACTGCAAAAATTGAAAATCTTGTCGAAAGAAAAAGAAAAGTTCAGAATATGATCTGAAAGAGAGCATTTCTTTTATTATGGCATGTATTAGTCTAATTATTTTTGCTGTTTTTCATCAAGGTATTGATAATTTTTTGTTTTTGATAATTTATTTTTTGGTCATCATTTTCATATTTATTTGTGTGTTGGTCTTGATTTAATTGTGGAGGGAATAATTTAGGTAAGGATTGGTCTAAGGGTGTTTGATTTTGTTATTCGGTCACAATAGGTATTTGCTCTTGTAGTATTGATACATTTTTTTCTCTTTGGATAAGTTTTGGGAGGTGGGGAATGGTTTTTTTGGGTTTCTACATCACCATTTCGTTATGATGGCCATCCTTGTTTCGAGCTGTAGACTTGTTCACTGCCAGGGGGTTGAAAAGCTTTTCTTTTCTGCATTTTTGGATTAGGAGGCACAGTATTATTTATTTTAAAATTCAGAAAAGACTTGTTTAGCAATAGATTTTCAGAGAAAAGGGGAATGAAGAATTCTGAATCTTTGTTTTAGATTAAGGTTCGTTGTGGTCTTTACCGGGCGGGGGAGGGGGCGCCAATTTTTGTCACCAGAAGAAAAGGTAAGAAAAAGAAAAATGTGACAAAAGTAAGGGAAATAAAAGACATGAATAGACATCAAGTGGCCTTGTATTTTATATCTTTCAAACATGAACACAAGCACAAATACAACCAAAAATATTTTTCAAACACACAAAAAATCCGAGGAACAAAACAAATTCTCGTTTTTTTTAGTTTGATATTTTAACCCCCTTTTCATGTTGACACCGCAAATCTTGTTTTTGCTCTAATGAAAAGAAAACGCTGTGGGCACCATCCTAGGGCTTTTTCTGCGCAAAATAAAGATGTCAAACCACGCATTTCCCCAAATTTCCTGCCCATTTCTGGTTCAGTTCTTAAAATTGGAGGTGCATGTGTGTGTGTGTGTGTGTACATTCTCATGGGATGACCTGCTTGCGCTGGGTCTGGCCAGAAAGTAATTACATAAATTATTTATTTTACTTTAGAACTATGTTCAAGCGGAGTTCTGCAAACTTATTTAGACTCTAGTGAGCAATTCTGGCAATTCTAGCCAAAATTTGTTACAACATGGGAAAGAGAATAAAAACACATTTAAAAAGTCAACAAGATTTCAATTCTACAAGATTTCCACCAAAAGGACATGTAAGAATAATTTCACTTTTTTTCTTTGTCTCCAACTTGTTATGTCATTTGATCCACAGCCTCTATCCATATTTTCTGTAGTCTAAGACTAAAAAAGCACATTTCATCCTAAAATATCATCAAGATTGATTAACTAATTCAATAACAATGAAACTTTATGACATGAAATACCACAACAACTCTAATTTCATAATTTATGAATGATTTCATCCCAAACACCTGGGGTAGTCATCAAAAAAGGCTTTTTGGATACAAAAAATCCAGTTTCAAGATTCCTGCATAGCTAGAGGATTTTCGGACCCTGCACAATTTTTGGGCCGAGGAGCATTATCAGCATCATTTTACATGTGATGTGATGTATGCAAAGATAGACAAGTCTTACTTCAGCACTCAAGAAAAGCAGACATTTTGCTGTAGTCCTCTCTTCCTGTCTTCCATAGGTTCTTAAATTGGAATTTGCTCAGGGGCTGCATAACTGCCCTTTCACATAGGACAATTTAAAGCTCTGGAATTTAAGTCAGCCTACTATTTCACCAACATACAAGGCTGCCTGATGCATTGTCTGCTTACAAGAAGGGAAAGCCAGAAAGTATTTGATGACAGTGACCTTCCTAAAGGGGCTCATGATGAAGGTGTTGTCAACCTCCTGAAATTGTTCCTACTTTCATGCGGACCTTCTGAACTTGAGCACAGACTGCACACCTGCTTGCTCATTAATGCAGGATGGTGCAATCACTGCATATGCAACCTTGTTTCTTGTACATCTGAATATCTAATGAGTTCAAGGGCAAACTGAATGCAAATGAGTTGAAACATTGTTGCTGAGCCAAGAAGATTTGACTTTTCTCTTTTCACTTGTTTATCATTGCATTCTCATTTTGTTGACCCATGCAAGGATTCTCAAAATGATAGAAGACCCTTGACTAACTTGTCCCTACTCAGTGGTCAGAAACCCTCTGACAGGAGCAGAGTACGTTGTAGGATTGTTTATTGCATCTGAAGAGAAATATATATATATTGACAAGAAGTCTGAATTGAACAGTATACATATTTCACCTAGTGACTTGGTGTCACTGGTTTGAGGCATGCCCACCAAGAGGGAGTAAACTAAAATCAACAATCCTGTCTTCAGGAGATTTGGTAATCTCCTCAAGAGTTGGTAATTGAGGTATCATATCAATTACTGTAAAACCATCTTGTAAAACAACAAAGGTTTCAATGAGGGGTTCAATACCAATGTTGCAATAAACTATACTGCATCCCCCTTTGGGTTGATTTTGGACTCAGGGCAAAATGGATTTTAAACTCGGGGTTGATTAAGCAATTGTACTTGAACAATATAAATTATTCTGAGAATTGCCAAGCTTGCTCAAAAAAGGACCCATTTTTTACTTTCTTAAATTCAGGAGAGTCTAAAATTTTGAAGTTTGTACCAGAGTTAATTTATTTTACCATTATGGCCCACAGAGAAGGCGTGCTTTTCAATGTGGCCCTTGACCACTTTTGAGTTGGGCACCACTGTTCTAGAGCTTCATTTGGCAGGAGCGGCACAACCAATTGGAGTGCTAAAAATTGGGTAAATTTGTTCAATTCTCCATATGTGACAGGGACATCATATGTTAGGAAAAAATGCCAGACTGGCACCAGCAAAAATTAAAAGATTCCTGCTGAAAAGCCTGGGAACCTCACAGAAGTTTTATTCCCAGGCTTGGCAAGGGCTGATTCCATGACTAATCCCTCAAGGACCACTCTCTCTGCAAGGATAAACCTGGAAGCCTTGCAAGGATGGTCCTTGAAGAGTAAGAAAGAAAGAGTAAAAGCTTGGCCTTCAGGCTGTTATCATCGGAAATTATCATGTTTTGGTACAGAACTTTCTGACCAAACAATTCTGAACTTAATGTCAAACCCTAGCAGGCTCTGCCAATGGGAGAAGACATAAAGTGAGAGAAGAGAAGGGAGCAAGGAAAATAATAAGTGATAATAATAACCTAGTTTCTTTCCTCCCTCCCTTTCCTTCCACTACTTGATGCAACGCAGTAAAAGAAGAAAGAATATAAGGAAGAAAGGAAGGAGGAGAAACCAGAATAATAAATATCAGCCCCTCCAGCACTGACCAGAGGAAGCAATAGATTAATATAAAGAATATATTAATATTCTTCCATCCCAGTACATGCACATATCCCAGCGGATAATTTGGGCGTTGGATTTTTTGAAATGCATGTAATGCATCAGCTGATGCTCTGTGTGATGCGTTGATGCAATGCTTTTCAAAATCTGCAACCCTTTTCATGTATTTCTGACATTAGACTAACCAGTTGAATGGTTGAATGATGCATGAGAACATATCTATACGTGCCCCATCAAAGAATTTTCATTCCCGACTGTCAGAGACCCCGTCAGCTGATGGGTCGAGTTTGTTGATGGAACGGTACATGTCACACATTTTTTAATGCGAGAGTGACATCTAGGGGAAGCTCCGTCATGAGACGGGCGGACAGCTGAGGTGAGTGGAGCAGAGAGCCCTTGGGAATGTCTTTTGTTTAAGCGTTCGTATATAAAGGGGGTGACAAAACGAAAGGGTTACAGTATGTCGGACAACTCCTCAGACGACAGTTCTCGTGATTCTGTGGACAAGCTGTTCAGTGAAGTGTTGGAGGCGTATGCTGATCCTTGGAAACACGAACGTGTATCTGACAACATTGCACGTATTGTGTCCAATCAAGTTGTACAACGTTTAAATACAGGAAGCAGTGATTTGTTGGGCCAAACATTCATTGGTATGTCGCAGCTTATCCACAAAACTATTGAAGATCGGCCCCCTAATGTGGAACGTGCATTGCTTGAGCAAAGTGAACATTGGAAAAAGTTCTACAACTTTTGATGGGCTGTTGTATATGATCACGTGGATCCAACACGTCTTTTACCAAAAAATTGGATAACTGCTATGCCAACGTTCTTTCAACGACCAAGTAGGTCTGTCAACTTGTACATGTACCTTCCGAACCATCAAGAGACGAGCAGTGCGCCAGCAATCACCTGTACCGTCACTATCATCTGTACTTTATACATCAACTTGGAGTACGTGTCGACAACGATGTTTGTTTTCTCACACAATGGTGCAGTGCTGAAGGATTGACAATCACATTTGAACGTATTTTTTGCCCAGTTAATGCGTTAGCTTATTTACATATACCTCCTTGGACACTTATATATCAAGCGGAACCATTATATCCAAACTGGCTTTGTGACGTTACAGCGCAAGAAATGTGGCCAGATATGGTGCGTTCTGTCACGGAACATTGAGTGAAGACAAAACCAATATGGGTAAAGCGTGACAACCTGACGAAAACGGCGCGCAGTTGCATACAAATGTCAGATTGGATGCTCAAATCAGGCACGTGTGACTTACAGAAATTAATGATTCAGTACAAGGACAACAACAACTTCTTGAATTTAATTGCGTCATGTGTACATCAACAAGTTGAAGACAGAGCGCGTTCTCTTGTTGCAGCACGTATTGCCAAGCAACCGCTGTATGATTTAGCGGATAAATGGAAGCCATCTCTGCATACAGAGAAGCAGTTCTTGTCTCCACTCAAAAGCCTAGATGTCGTGTTTCAACTGTTTACAGCATGGGGTCTTGACCCGTTTGTGGCAATTGCAGAACTCTTTATTGTGTGTGATTGAGTGTTGCCTAAGATCAATACGCTCCATATCATTGGTGCAGCAAATTCTGGAAAGATGGTTTTCACTTCATCATTAGCAAGAGCATAAATTTTATATGGTGAAATACACAGTGGGAGTATGCATCTGTTGATGCGTCGGCGCATGGGTGCTCAACATGAAATGATGATGCATCAAAAGTTTGGAATCTTACACTGTCTCTCAATGGGGCTTCTGACAATTTGTGATACTTTTTCAGTGATGCATCAAAGAAGAGGGAAATAGGTGCACATTGACTGATGTGTCACCTGATGGTTACACAGAATTCTATACTGATGCATCACAGAAGTGTACATTCCGTAGCATCAGATGATGTGTTGTGTGATGTACTGTCAACTTTTGACTGTAATGATGATGATGCTCTAATATAATTTATATAATGGAGGTGCTGCAAATGTCCGTTTTGAGCATCATTATTATATATTCAAAAAGTATATACTTGTACTTTATTCAAGACATGTTATTACAATATGCTGTCTATATATAATTCTTGGTACCTGTGACAACGTATTCCAATATACTGTAGCGTAATGGTAATGCATATATATATATAATTGTATATAAAAGCAACTCCGTCATTTCAATTATTTCACTATACTTTTTCATATATAAGAATATATATATAAAAAGACATGTTTAGATTTTTGTGCAACACCCCAGCACAACCCTGTAATAATCCGTATTGTAAAAATGAACAGTTATGACTGAAATTAAAGAAGTATACCCCCTTATAGAAAAATAGAATCACTCATTGTTATTTTCACTTACCGTTATTGTTTCAATATTGAAGGAGTTTCCCTATGGTGAAATAATCCCTGGAATGAAGTGTTACGTTTTGCGCATCTCCACATAGATGTCCCTTGAAGTTAAATGCTATTCATATATCAAAACGAGAGCATTTAACAAATATATTGTATGAATTCAAATTTGTGACTCTGTCAAAGTCATGTATTATGGTGTGAATTAATGTACATACATCATATATATACATAGGTTCATTGATTAATGAGCAAATAAGCATACACGTCCTTCACTATACAGACTCCGCGGGTGCAATATTCCTGGGAATTGAGTTTTACATTTGGCGCATTGGTAGGTAGATGTCACTTGCATGACTTGAGCATTGTAAAAATACCCATTATTCACATCAGATACATTCAGTTTGTTACACACTCACTCCCTTCAAATCTTCCAAAGCAGTTAAGCTTAACATTTGTCAGAAGTGTGAAAAAAGGGATGCCAAAGTCTTTGGGGATAATCATCATTATAAGCTCAACAATTACATGGTATAAACAAAGCATGATGAACAGAGCATGACGCATGCATTTTTTGAAGTTTGTGAATTATATCTTCCGCATTCCAGGAATTTACAGTGGTGCCTCGCCTCTTAGTAGGGCATTTCCTGGGAAAAAAGAATTCACGTCAAAATCAGGGTTGTCCACATAGACAGAAATGGTCGCTATATAAGGCGGGACAACATGTCATTGGGCGGGACATTTTTTCTAGGTTCTTGATGGTTGTTTGGCAGATCCATCATTGGCAGTGCAGTCATTTTATTGGCAAGGCACCATATGCATGCACGTATACATGCGTGAAAATGTTCAGCACTCACATTCATCAATGAATGTGAGTGCTGAACGTTTTCAGTGTTACGTATTAGTTGTCATATACATGTCCTGTTCATGCGGCTCTGTGATTTATTTTCATGTGCATATGGAAGCCTCCAACATATTTCAAGCACATGTGGGAACACATCATGCTCCTCATTCCTCTGAAACAGAAGATCTTTTATGTGTACATATATATTACTTGTGATGACTTTATCTGCATGAACTGCCATATATTTATCGAGTATCTCCTATTAAAAAGCGAATTGGTCCTCCATTAATTGGTGGTAAAAAAGAGTGTTAAAAGAGGTTGAGAAATCATTGAAGCGGGAAAGTAATGTGTATACTTAAATCCAGGACTCCTTCCACGTCTATGATTGCTCCCTCTTTAATGTTACGTATGATTTGGATAATTGTGATTTTTGTGGTAGTGCAGTGACGGTGTTCAGGACAAGATGTTGTATTACGCTTTGATGTTGATGAGGACGACAGCCCACGGGTTTATATATATTGGCCTGCTTGTGTATTCTGTATAGTCAAAACTAGTTTTCAGTGCAGTGAAATGGGATTTGTAAGCTTTCAAGTATATTGTGCAGTACAGAGTGTTTATTGTAAAGAAAAGTGAAATTCTAAACTTTTTTTGCTGATATGTGTATGTATGATCAACAGCCAGCACTTCAGTTCTGTTCTGCCAACAGACGCCCTTGGCAGAATCTGTAACTGCCACTTCAGTTCCGTTCCGCCAGCGCTGTTCCGTATACAAATCTGTAACTGCCACCATCAATGCATAATGGCATTGTCGGAACTGAGCTGAAGGCAGTTAGATTCTGGTACAAAACGGCGTATTCCACCAACTTCAGTTCTGTTCCACCAGCGCTGTTACAGAATGGTGGCAGTTACAGATTCTTATACAGAACTGCCTTATACATTGGTGGAAGTTACAGATTCTTATAAGGAACGGTGTTGGTGGAACGGAACTGAAGCGGCGGTTTATTGCAAAATGTTTACTGTGTTTTCTTTCATTACTTTGTTATATGTATTAATATCATAAGTGGACCCTTGATGTTAATGTGCTGTATATTAACTTTTTTCAGGAAAATGTCAACAAAGAAAATGGTGATTATTTTGGATACTGTTATCCTATGTCGTCGGAACTAATCTTAAATCTATAGTCAATCGCGTTGACGTCTCTTCGCAATCAAACCCAAACTCAGTCCAATTTCCAACTAGGACAATCTTTTGTCGAGAAGCTTTAACTCTGTATACCGGGTTCTGAAGTAAAAAGACTTCTCGGTTACCAAAAAGTGTTAGAGTACATTTCGTCCAGCAACAACATCCACAAGATCTCGACAGACAATGAATATCGAAGGTATGCTTGGGCATCCTTTTATCAATTCATGAATACAGAGGTAAATGACCGGTCATGAACCAACGCAAGGAAAAGTAAACCGGATGCGCATGACCGCAATACATTCTGTTTCTTAATGCGATATAACGGGATAGACAAGTCACATGGAATGTACGCCAAGTCAAGTATTGTGTGCTAGTCAGGGTACACTCGAATAATATACAATGACAAACTCTCCCCAGATAAATAAAAAGAAAAGTTCCATCTTTTCAGAAGTGAGCCAACAACAACAACAAAAAATGAAAGAAGGTCACAAAAGTTTTCAAATGGAATTGTCCTCGGAAGTGCACTTGAAGTGCTACACTGGCAATCAAAAGTAAAGAGGCATGTCTGGGCATCAATATCTGATGTGGTTCCCATATGACAGCCTTCCAGCCAGAACAGGATTCCCAGAAGAGGAAATGTGAGGGATGCTGGGGAATGTCAATTCCCACATCCTGAGGAACAAGAATTCCAAACAAGTTTTTCCAACTTGTCTTCCTGAGATGTGACCTGGGAGAATTAAGCTCATTCTGAGTGATTTCTTGGAGGGGTTAACATCTCTACTCTGAGTGAGTTTTCTGCCCTGTGAAGGTTCTTGAATTATTCTTGATTTAGTGCAGTATTCCAGTGACTAAAAGAATTCGATTTTCGCAGGTTTTTTCCAACAACACAAGAGGGAACGCCGCGAGACAACGCTACGAGACGACTCGACGACGCGCCGCATAAAGTATGAGAAAAACTCGGGAGGCAACCTCTAGGAATCACATTTTGGACTTCGTCAGCACTAAAAATGGACCTTCACTTTGTTGTGAGTATTTTTGTGGCTGCATAAAAAATAAAAACTAACAAAAATATGCATTTCAGATTTTTGTGTTCCTGTTGGGCTGCCATCTGGTGGGAGCTGCTCCTTGCTCTGATGTGGCAGGAAGACTGGTTTGCAGTGATATTTGTGAAGCTGGGGAAACAGCTCCTAGCTTCAATTTTGCTGTGGACTTCTTTGGAGACAGATTGGACTTGGACTGTGTGAAACACCATCATCTGGAGGTAAGAGCTGAAAAGTTTGGATTAAGAATTTAGTAATCCAATACAATTCCCTTTGCTTTTCAGAAAGTGAAGTTGTCTGAGCCCACATTCTGCAGAGGAAAAACTAGGGGCATGGAGAGGATAGTCTTTCCATGGGATTTCTGTTTCTTTGACTTCAAAAGTGAGTATACTTTGAATTTGAAAGAATTTAACTGCAGACCTCTTATATCTTGACCTGTTTTTTCAGAGAATGAGGTGCAGACAACCAAAGAAGGGTTCAAGCAGGCAGTCTTGGGCACTCCTACAGGAGCAGGGGTGCTGAAAATCATTCAAGATGAGGTTCAAAAGGAAGTTCAACAACAATTGGCTGTTCCTGTTCTGGTCCCTGGAGAAATGGCTGTCAAAAAGGATGAGGCACCAGAAGAGCCTGTCAAGACAGAAAAGAACATTCTTCCACCCGCAAGGGCCATCATTCCTGTGGTCAAGAATCCAGTGGTCCCAAAAGTCAACATCATGGGCTTTGGTTCTGGATCTGGTTCTGGGTTCTGGCAAATTTCATCTGGAGAATCATGAGACCAGCCTGTTGGACTCCATAGTGGAGGCCACCCAAATGAACATCACCACTGTGGATAAGAATGGAAAGATAACCCGAACAGTGGTGCCTTGGTATGTTCTCAAGATCTTGGCTTGGTGCGCCGGTACTTTCACTTCCTTGGCCGCAGTTATAACCAGGTTGGTTTGCTGCCGTAATCAGGCTAAGGTGTGTAACTAAAAAAAAACTCAGAAAGGTTGAGGTAATTCTCTATAACCTGTCTGTGCTTTTGCTTGATACTAACTGCTTAAAATCAGAAAGGGGCAGTAAAATTAAATTGTAAAAAACGCTGGTCATTTGATGCTGAGAGAGTGGGCAGTGAAACATCAACTGGTACAGCCTTAACCAATCTCTCTTTTGGGGAGGCATTGGAGATGGCTGAATTGACCAGACGCTCTGCTACAATTTGTCCAGTTAACAGACAGTTTAGCAGTGAGCTCCTTTTCTGTAACCCTGTTTTGCTTCCTTGCTTTTTTGCTGAGCATGTTTCTATTCCAGCGTTTACAGGCCAGATTGAGGCATCCAGGGATGCTTGGCATGCTGTGGCGTGTGCTGTGGCCGGCGGTTCGTCTCTGGATGAGGAGGAATCAGAGTGCTGATCCCCACCAGGATCTGGAAAAACAGGAATACACAACGAAGGCCCAAGCGGATGCTCAGAGTATGGACTCCTTCAAGACTGTAAATGAAGAGTGAATTGCGCGCGTAATTTTGTTGCGGTTTAGGCTTTTGTTGTAGTTAGGAACCTGCAATAAAATGCTTTCAGAGAGAACTGTTGTTTCACTGCTTTTGTTTTGTTCCTTTTCAGCCTGGCTCCAACTTCAACAGGATCTTCATTCATAGCTACATCATCTCACAAAAACAGTACACAAAAAGTTAGGAGACACATTTATTCACACAGATCCACCACAAATTCATTTAATAGCCATTAATCCAGTGGAATTGATTTGCAGTCTTGGATAAAGGGGGGCAGCTGGGGCACTTCTGTTAGGTACTAGTTCAATGGTAGTCCCTTCAGTTAGATCAATATTACGGCGTCTTCTTCTCCTGATTACATATCTAATTTTTGCAAAACAAAGGTAAGAAATACTGAGCAAGATGATACTTAGTAACACTATAGAGACAATAAGATAAATATACCCATAATCTCTAAAATGCAATTGAATATCACTGATATCTTCTATTACAGTATTTCTTGGCTCGGATGCTGGAACTTCATTTACAGCATCGATTTCAACATTTTCTAATTTTGGGATGACGCCTTTAAAAGGTCCATTGACCATTGTATACCTACAACGTGGTTTAAATCTAAGAATTCCTGAGTAAGGCAATTCATAGGAATTTTCTGTTGCTGGTAAGGTTCTGTCTTCAGAAGCTGCACAATATTGAGCAATTCGGCCCTTGTCAATATCCACATAAGCAAATTCATCCTTGTCCAACTGAACAACTTTGTTTTCTGGCTCCCTGATTTGTTTGAGCAGACATGCAGTTTTTATATCTGCGTCGTTACTTCCGCTTTGAATCTTTTGAATACACATGTCTGCACTTCTAGTGGGAGTGTGCTGAAACAGACAAATTTGGCAACCAGTGTAGCCTAATGGTTTTAAACAGGTTGGAATTTTGTATGCATTGATACCGAAAAGATTTCCATTTTGCCAAAGTAGATGGGAATGGGAGATAGAGACTTGTAACCATTTGGGGGTTCCAATATAAGTAGGTTCAGCTATGGGCAAGGCATGTACTCTGAACAGTTCGTAAATCTCTGAATTTTGAATCACTGGAGCAATTGTTAGTAAATTGAATACGCAAGTTTGATTAGCATCTGTAGGGTTCAGACAATCAAACGTTCCCATAGTGACCGGGTTAGAGCAAATCACATCAAACATTTCTGTAGCTGTTGGACCTGTGATAGGGGCTTTATGTTCCGTAACTATGATCTCTTTCAAAACACTTTCTACTTGTCTGTAACTGAAGATATGTCGAGGAAAATTGAACTGTTGTACTTCTTCGATATCTTGCATCAGAAAAAGGGTCAGATCAGTCAATTGCAAAACCTCCATACTAAACAGCAAGTTTTTCATCCAGACCTCGTGCGAGAGTTCTATTTATTTATTAATATCTTTTAAAAGAGATGAAAGAAGGTCAGAGTGTTTGAATTCTTCAAAAGTGAACAAAGTAGAGGTTTTTAAGAAAGCTCTCTTTTCCTGTACCTGTATTTTGTCAATTTTGACAATCCTTCTTTCAACAATAGGTAAGAGATTTAAATAAGGCATATCTTTTTGCGGGGTAGCCAGAACACTTTGAACCTTCATTGCCAAATTTTGAGTAACTGACTCAAGTTGTTTTATTTTATGACTCAGAAGATCCATTGTAGTTAAAGTAGCGGTAGAGTAGTTTGCTTTACCCATTTCCTGATTTGAAATAAAGGTACTTGAGAATTCATGACCTATTTTTTGGATTTGGTACAAAGCTTGGATGAATTTTCCTAGATCTACTTAGGCTTCTAAAGTCCAAAAGTTAGTAGGAATACAGACTTGGTAGAGGTCTTCCACAGTTACGCCAACATTGCCCGGGAAGTTTCTTATGGGTGATACCTTGTAGAATCTGTTACTATTGGACACCATTCCCTTGTCATCGTTAATTTCTTCTATGATCAGGGTATTAACACTACTTGTTAGAACACAGAAAAAGAGAACGTTCGTTAACATGTTCCTCAGCGTAGGATCCAAGGGAGACTGAGCCAATCATTTAGACGGGTGCCTGCGTTTAGACTCGTTCCGTGTCCTGCTTGGAAGAATATTTCCTAGGTCCAATCCGGACAGCATGCGGGACCTTGGTATCTTGGAGGCTTGTTTGGCTGCCTTTCTTTCCAGTTTTTTTGCTTTCTTCTTTTCCCTCTTTTTCTTGCTCTTACTCATTGTTCCTGTTCATGCCTCGGCTGCAGCAGTGGATACGTGAGTCGGTGGTGTTTGGAAGACGTCATCTGCGTCTGAAGCTATCCTTGACCTTCGTGGAGTACTTTTGGCTCCAGGAGGGGCGAGGGTACTCTCATTTGTTGTTGGCAGAGTTTGTTCGTCTTTGTCACTTTCGTCTGATCCAGGTGACAGGAATCTTCCCATTTCGGTAGTCACTTCTGAAAAGAGCTTAGAAATAGATTTAGTAGGGCTACTCGAGTCACTTCTTGGTTCTCTTTGTCAAGCGATAATGGTTTGATTTGGGTCATCTGCAGAGACAAAAGACTCATTAGCTTCCTCAGTGTCTGTTTCTTTGTTCTCAACCCTAGTTGGGGATACGGTGGGCGTTTCATAGAATAATAGTTCAGGTATGCATTCCTGCGATTTTTCCAGACTATTGATCGTCCCAGTATCTTCAGCTTTTTCGGAACTAGTGGATGCGTCTAAAGCTGAGGGCGCCTTTGGAGGAGATATGGATATTTCTGGTAAAGGAACAGGTGGAGAAATTGTTGTTCCTTTTGTTGCCCCTGTACTAGAGGGCACGCTCTGGGCTGATGCAGGAACTTTGTCGTCATCAAGGTCATCAAACTCCAGTATCTCTGCCTGTTGCTTCTCTGACTGTGGAGAAATGCTAGAATGTCTCTTAATATAGGGTCTAACATAGCTAATGTGGACCACGTTGGTCCATTCAGGATGTTCATCATTGCATATTCTTATTACGACGGGATTTATTATTTCTAGTACGGTGTACGGACCCTTATACTTAGCACTCCATTTCTTTCCCACAAACGTCAGGGGATGCTGTCTCAACCAAATTTTGTCTCCAGGCCTGTATACGGTACCTTTTTGATAGACGTTTAGCCTTTCCAAATAGGACGCCTGTCCTTTTCGGATTGCTGCTTGGGCTTGTTGTCTTAGCACGTCTAGGCTATCTTTCTTGATGTCAAAGAACTGTTGAATACTCTGGAATTCTTCTAGATTCTGCAGGCCAGATAACCAATTCCTGTGAGGTTTTAGTCCGGTAACTATTTTGAAAGGAGAAGCTTGAAGAGCTTCATGTTTAGAAGAGTTATGGACCCAGGCCGCTAATTTTAACAATTCATCCCATGTACTCTTGTTATCTGGGTCAAGGTAAAGGGCTAGATATTCATGCAACTCTCGATGGGAGCGCTCATTCTGCCCATTACCTTGAGGCTGATAAGCGGTGGTGGTATTAGCCCTAGCTCCTAAGAAATTAGCCATATCCTTGAAAATGCTACTGACGAAATTGGTTCCTCAATCTGTTAGGATCCTTTTTGGGGATCCAAACATACATACCCAATCAGTAAGGAATATTCGCACGGTGGTTTGCGCTGAGGCATCATGCATGGGAGAGAAGACAATCCATCGGGACAGCCTATCTTGCATGACTAATACATATCAGTTTCCTCTTTGACTATTTGGTACAGGGCCCACTACGTCAATACTGACATCCTCGAAACAATTTTTTGGGATACCCGTTGAGAGAAAAGGAGTCTTGTGGGCGTAATTCTTTGCCTTTTGGCACTCAGTACATGATCTAATGTACGAGGTAACATCCTTTTCCAAATTTGGCCACGTGAATTCTTCTTTTATTGCAAAAGATGTTTTATTGATCCCACAATGCCCCATGGCTGGAGGATCATGGAAACTTGCAATTAGTTTCATTCTCATGGATGGTGGTACCCAGATTCTTTGACCCTTGTCCGTGGTTTTCATTAGAAGACCATCTATAGTTGAGAATTCAGCTCCAAAAGGTAGTTTGTCTTTCACAGCTGTCATTGCCCGTTGGAGGAGACCGCGAGATATGTATGGAATCAGGTTTGTTTCCAGTAATGAGGGAGAAAGATATGCGCATAGTTTGTTCTTTCTTGGCTCCGGGGGGAATCAACTGAGGGCATCGGCATGAGGTATCGCGAGGCCTTTCCTATACTTGACTTTGTATTGGTATTCATTCAAGGCCATGAACCAGGCTATTGCCCTGCGGCTATCACCCTGGCGTTGTCAACTGAGATAGGGAATAGCGATATGGTCCGTTCAGATAGTGAACGGATGACCCCATAGATATGACCTAAATTGGGACACACCATAATAGACAGCTAGCAATTCCCTGTCTGTATTTGGGTACCTCGATTTGGCATCATTCAAAGTTCTACTAGCACATCCGATCAGGACTTCCTTCTTTCCGGGTTTTTGGGTCAGGATTGCCCCTACTGCGATAGCAGAAGCATCAGTGGTGAGAATAAATTCTAGATTAAAAT
Organism: Notodromas monacha; assembly: GCA_905338405.1. Taxonomy (NCBI): domain Eukaryota; kingdom Metazoa; phylum Arthropoda; class Ostracoda; order Podocopida; family Cyprididae; genus Notodromas; species Notodromas monacha. Next base: position 16,947 of record CAJPEX010002595.1, read on the forward strand.
CCGGGAAGGAGAGGATGGGTGTCGTTAGAAGACATTTCTTTAGGCATTCCACTGCCTCTTGCTGTTCTTTTGTCCAGATGAAAGGGACATCCTTCTTCAAGAGAAGGTACAGTGGTTTTGCTTTTACAGCAAAATTCTGGATGTACGACCGGAAATAGCCGACTAAACCTTGGAAAGCTTGCACACCCTTAACATCCTTTGGTATAGGGAAGTTCTGTATAGCTTCTATTTTGGCGGGGTTGACTCGGATACCTGCTTCGCTGATGAGGAATCCTAGGTATTCTATTTGGTTCCTGAAAAGTTGACACTTAGAAAACTTGACTTTTAACCCAGCACCGTCCAGTCTAGTTAGTATATCCAATAAATGAGTCAAATGTTGATCAGCTGTCTTGGAGTAAATAACTATATCATCTACGTAAATATACGCATATGTTCCAAGACAACCGTCTAACACTAAGTGCATTAATTGTTGAAAAATTGATGGACTATTTTTTAGTCCCATGGGCAGTCGGATGAATTCATAGTGGCCCATTGGGGTTGAGAATGCTGTTTTCCATCGATCTTCCTCACGAATTTTTACATTGTAAAAACCATGCAACAAATCCAATGCAGTAAAATACTTAGAACTTCCCAGCTCCTCAAATATCTGATTAAGACGAGGCAGAGGGTGAGCGTCAGTAATTACATGATCGTTTAGTCGTCTAAAATCAACGACCATACGCCAACCTCCGGCTTTCTTTTGCACCATCAGCGTAGGGCTGTTGTAAGGTGACTTTGATGGTTGGATAATCTCGTGACTCAGGAGGTCGTTGGTGTAATTGCTGACCTCGGGTCTCATAGCATGAGGTAACGGGTATTGGCGAGTAAATATGGGTTGATTAGTATCAAGGGGTATATCCGCTTCGTAAAATGGACATAGCCCCAAATGGTCCGATTTCTTAGCCAATACATTGTTAAACCTTTTAAGTAAGGACCGTAAGGCTGGGATTAGTTTATCGGGACATTCCAAAAGTTTAATATTTTTGTCTATTAGTTGGGAAAGATCTTTTTCCTCCAATTTGCCATGGATCCTTTCCAGGGTTTTTCTCTTTGCATCAGTCATTGGCGTGGCTTTTGTATGGACCACTAGCTTTGGTTCGTCTTTTTGTATCTTAAAATCATTGACACTTGCAGTGGCTAGAGTGGTTTTTGGTGTCAAACTAACGTCTTTGTCCCTGATGTTCAGACACAAGATGGGGTATGCGCCAAGATGTTTTCGCGATATACTTCTAGCAATTACAATATTGCTATATATACTATTGGGGACGTATATTGTTTGATCTTGAATTCTTTTCTCAGATTTTTCCGAGGGTTTTACGAACACTAGTTTCTGGGATTGTTTTGGGATGACTGTTGCAGAAGTGAGATAAAGCCTAAAAGGGGGTTCAGGCACTGATGGATTGTTAGTCAATGAGCTTCTTATTTTCCTTCTTTGTGATGTCTCGGTAAAAAACCTTAACCTCTCTGTCTTGAGCTGCAGACATCTTTCCGGAAAGAAAATAGTAGCTTTTAGTTGTTTTAATAAATCTGACCCAATAATGCCTTCGAATTCCTGCCCGCGAATGTCAAACAAAACAAAACGGACAGTTGCCAAATATGCAGAATTACTATACAACTTCAAATTTAGCGTGCCTGCTACAGGCATTTGTCTCCCTTCTAACGTAGCGATAGTAATGTCAGAAGACATAGGAGTTATTTCAGGTTTTAGTACAGACGGAGAGAGAAGAGAGATTTCGGATCCAGAATCGATGAGAAACTTAGCTGGGAAAAGCGTGACGTTGGTGGCGATGATAACGACCGGCAGCTTCACCGAGGAAGAAGTTGAAGTGCCGGTTAATACTCGTTTCCCGAGTAGGCTTCGTCAAGGTATCCTTTGGGCAAGAGTTTGTCCTTGAGCTCGTCGTAATTCTCGTCTCCTTCGTATTCTTCCTCCGCGGTTACTTCTTCCACAAAATTCACAACTTTCCTGCCGCGACCACGACCACGCGTATTTCCGCGCATAGACGAGCGACCTCTCGCATTCCCTTGGGACAATCGCGGCGCGCGACCATCTTTTTTGGGCGAGATATAGACAAACTTTCTAGGCACTTGTTTGGCGGTTTCCTTAGACAACGCGCAGCACTCACTATGAAAGTGACCTTTTTGGCCACAATTATAGCACGAAGTAGCGGCGCAAATGTCAGCGTTACCTTGTCCACTATACACTGGAGGGGTCTTTGGGCGTTGGTAAGAAATTTGGTGGAGGGAGGAGCCTTGTCGCGATGCCTGAATGTCTCGCTCCCGATCTTCTACCAAAATCGCATGTTGGATAGCGGCCTCAAAATTGTCAAAAGTGATTCGAATGGCGTTCCCCAATTCAGGTATAAGACCGTCCATGAACGTAGTGACCAAGAATCCTTCTAAAAATGATTTTTTCCTGTTGTATTCCCAGCTCTCCTTGACAAAGAAAGGATTTGGAAGCAGGGCTGCGGGTTGGTTCTCACGTCGAATTACTTTTAATTGACTAGGGGCGTCTCCTAACAAGAAGTTTCCGGCTCGTCGAACTCAAGCTCCAAAAGTTTGAACTTGCTCGTTAGGATTCTGGCGCATATTCTTCAAATCTCTCATTAATTTTGAGATGACTTTTCGGCCATAAGCATCTTGTAGAGCTTTTACAATGACTCTATAATGAGGGGAAGTTAGCCCTTGGATTGATGTTACGTATATCTGCGCTTCCCCTTTCAATTTACTAAGTAAGTTGGAACGAATGCTTTCATCTGAATGGACGCCGTCGTATAGGGCTGTTTGAAACGTTGCCCACCACTCTTGCCAAGTAAGAGGACCGGTTCCATCAAACGATGGAATTTGATTCATTGCCATTGAGGCCTGTTGGTTTGTTGTGCTCACGACACGGGTTTTCTTTAGATGTTCTATGTTGTAAAAGACCACTTTGTCCGCTGTAGGCTCAGTAATTTGGTCGACCAGAAGATCTTGATTCAGAAGGGCTTGCCTTACACCCAAACCTTCAGCGAGATTTTTACGCTTAATCCTTAATTCTTCTTTCAATTGCTTAGAAAAAAGAAGCAATTGGGTGTCATTGATAGCCTTCTCATGGAGATCGATCTCCACAAGATTAGNAGCGTATTTTTGGTATTCATTGTCGGTCTGGCGTTGGTTGATGTACTAAAGAAATATACGTATCTGTCTTTATAACGAGAAGACTTTATTCACTTCAAAACTCGGGTTTACAGGAACAATAATCTTCTCGTTGAAAGTTTATTCTTGGGAACCAAAATTGACTAAGATTTATTGCATCCAGAAGAAGACGTTCTTCTAGAGTCGCGACAGAGTCTTTTATCGATTTCTCCCAATAAGGATAACACAGTATAAGAAAAGTTATACTCAAAGATTCTGTGATTTGTGCAAAAATAAAAAATAAAAACCCACTCACATCATTTGGCCTTCCACCACATATCTTGATTTTGTGGAGTCTGGTCTTGTCCACTTTCATTGTTAATTCTGTGACGTAACTCTTTTCCTCAGTTGTCTCATTTAATTGAAGAGATCTCAGGGCATACCAAGATGCCTTCTGAGCTGCTTCTCCAACTATCCTCTCTGCTTCTTCATACCTTGGTTTACACTCGCCTTCAGCAGAAGCTGCTGCAATTGTTGGGGGATGCGGAAGTGTACAAGAACTTCCTCCAAGAGCATATGGATGCATCAAACCCTTCTCACGGGTTAGGTGAAAGTACTTCAGAACACTATCTTCATCCGCATTTGCAGCTTGAGGAGTTGTGTGCACTTGATAAATTCCACTCCTGTTAATTTTTTGGAGTGATTGCCTATTCACACTCAGGATCTTTTCTTTCACAAGTGATGACCAAATTGATGTGCCGTTGTTACCTTCTGCCTAAGTAACTTGTCCTTCACCTCTCGGATCAAGTGCACACAACTCCTCAAGCTGCAAATGCGGATGAAGATAGTGTTCTGAAGTACTTTCACCTAACCCGTGAGAAGGGTTTGATGCATCCATATGCTCTTGGAGGAAGTTCTTGTACACTTCCGCATCCCCCAACAATTGCAGCAGCTTCTGCTGAAGGCGAGTGTAAACCAAGGTATGAAGAAGCAGAGAGGATAGTTGGAGAAGCAGCTCAGAAGGCATCTTGGTATGCCCTGAGATCTCTTCAATTAAATGAGACAACTGAGGAAAAGAGTTACGTCACAGAATTAACAATGAAAGTGGACAAGACCAGACTCCACAAAATCAAGATATGTGGTGGAAGGCCAAATGATGTGAGTGGGTTTTTATTTTTTATTTTTGCACAAATCACAGAATCTTTGAGTATAACTTTTCTTATACTGTGTTATCCTTATTGGGAGAAATCGATAAAAGACTCTGTCGCGACTCTAGAAGAACGTCTTCTTCTGGATGCAATAAATCTTAGTCAATTTTGGTTCCCAAGAATAAACTTTCAACGAGAAGATTATTGTTCCTGTAAACCCGAGTTTTGAAGTGNGTCATTGTATATTATTCGAGTGTACCCTGACTAGCACACAATACTTGACTTGGCGTACATTCCATGTGACTTGTCTATCCCGTTATATCGCATTAAGAAACAGAATGTATTGCGGTCATGCGCATCCAGTTTACTTTTCCTTGCGCTGGTTCATGACCGGTCATTTACCTCTGTATTCATGAATTGATAAAAGGATGCCCGAGCATACCTTCGATATTCATTGTCTGTCGAGATCTTGTGGATGTTGTTGCTGGACGAAATATACTCTAACACTTTTTGGTAACCGAGAAGTCTTTTTACTTCAGAACCCGGTATACAGAGTTAAAGCTTCTCAACAAAAGATTGTCCTAGTCGGAAATTGGACTGAGTTTGGGTTTGATTGCGAAGAGACGTCAACGCGATTGACTATAGATTTAAGATTAGTTCCAACGACATAGGATAACAAAATTGGCGCAGCCGCATTCTCTTTTTACCCCGGGTGAGTGCTTAGCTAAGCAAAAAAGTGCAAAAAGAAAAGTAATTTCTGCTAGAAAAAGCACAACCAAGTGATCTTAGTTAACACTCCAGACAACCGCCAACACTCGCAAAAAGTGTTGTAGAATACAGCGTACTGCTATTGAAGTGAAAAGTGCCAAAACGTGTGCGTGTTTTCTTTAGAATGGCTACCGGAGTTAACGTTTCAAAACTCGACATGTCTCGCGTGATGGACGTAAATGACATTGTCGACCAAAAGTTACTCGATTTGACCCCACGCAAACAGGCTGAAGTAGCTAGGCAACGACTAAGAGAGTGCGAGGAGGAAGTGGCAAAAATTAATGCAGAATTAGCTAAAACTGACCCTGCTCCCACACTCGAAGCAAGAACAGCATTGCCAAGAACACTGGACGCCCTTCAGGCACCAGATGGTCCTCTGGCAATGTCCAGGAGTATATTGGAAAGTCTTGAACCTAATCTTGTGGAGATCGATCTCCATGAGAAGGCTATCAATGACACCCAATTGCTTCTTTTTTCTAAGCAATTGAAAGAAGAATTAAGGATTAAGCGTAAAAATCTCGCTGAAGGTTTGGGTGTAAGGCAAGCCCTTCTGAATCAAGATCTTCTGGTCGACCAAATTACTGAGCCTACAGCGGACAAAGTGGTCTTTTACAACATAGAACATCTAAAGAAAACCCGTGTCGTGAGCACAACAAACCAACAGGCCTCAATGGCAATGAATCAAATTCCATCGTTTGATGGAACCGGTCCTCTTACTTGGCAAGAGTGGTGGGCAACGTTTCAAACAGCCCTATACGACGGCGTCCATTCAGATGAAAGCATTCGTTCCAACTTACTTAGTAAATTGAAAGGGGAAGCGCAGATATACGTAACATCAATCCAAGGGCTAACTTCCCCTCATTATAGAGTCATTGTAAAAGCTCTACAAGATGCTTATGGCCGAAAAGTCATCTCAAAATTAATGAGAGATTTGAAGAATATGCGCCAGAATCCTAACGAGCAAGTTCAAACTTTTGGAGCTTGAGTTCGACGAGCCGGAAACTTCTTGTTAGGAGACGCCCCTAGTCAATTAAAAGTAATTCGACGTGAGAACCAACCCGCAGCCCTGCTTCCAAATCCTTTCTTTGTCAAGGAGAGCTGGGAATACAACGGGAAAAAATCATTTTTAGAAGGATTCTTGGTCACTACGTTCATGGACGGTCTTATACCTGAATTGGGGAACGCCATTCAAATCACTTTTGACAATTTTGAGGCCGCAATTCAACATGCGATTTTGGTAGAAGATCGGGAGCAAGACATTCAGGCATCGCGACAATGCTCCTCCCTCCACCAAATTTCTTACCAATGCCCAAAGACCCCTCCAGTGTATAGTGGACAAGGTAACTCTGACATTTGCGCCGCTACTTTGTGCTATAATTGTGGCCAAAAGGGTCACTTTCGTAGTGAGTGCCGCGCGTTGTCTAAGGAAACTGCCAAACAAGTGCCTAGAAAGTTTGTCTATATCATGCCCGAGAAAGATGGTCGCGTGCCGCAATTGTCCCAAGGGAACGCGAGAGGTCGCTTGTCTATGCGCGGAAATACGCGTGGTCGTGGTTGTGGTCACGACAGGAAAGTTGTGAATTTCGTGGAAGAAGTAACTGCGGAGGAAGAATACGAAGGAGACGAGAATTACGACAAGCTCGAGGACAAACTCTTGCCCGAAGGATATCTCGACAAAGCCTACTCGGGAAACGAGTATTAACCGGCACTTCGACTTCTTCCTCGGTGAAGCTGCCGGTCGTTATCATCGCCACCAACGTCACGCTTTTCCCAGCTAAGTTTCTCATCGATTCTGGATCCGAAATCTCTCTTCTTTCTCCGTCTGTACTAAAACGTGAAATAACTCCTATGTCCTCTGACATTACTATCGCTACGTTAAAAGGAAGACAAATGCCTGTAGCAGGCACGCTAAATGTGAAGTTGTATAGTAATTCTGCATATTTGGCAACTGTCCATTTTGTTTTGTTTGACATTTGCGGGCAGGAATTTGAAGGCATTATTGGGTCAGATTTACTAAAGCAACTAAAAGCTACTATTTTCTTTCCGGAAAGATGTCTGCAGCTCAAGACAGAGAGGTTAAGGTTTTTTACCGAGACATCACAAAGAAGGAAAATAAGAAGCTTGTTGACTAACAATCCATCAGTGCCTGAACCCCCTTTTAGGCTTTATCTCACTTCTGCAACAGTCATCCCAAAACGATCCCAGAAATTAGTGTTTGTAAGATCCTCGGAAAAATCTGAGAAAAGAATTCAAGATCAAACGATATACGTCCCCAATAGTATATACAGCAATATTGTAATTGCTAGAAGTATATCGCGAAAACATAGTGGCGCATACCCCATCTTGTGTCTTAATATTGGGGATGAAGACGTTAGTTTGACACCAAAAACCACCCTTGCCACCGCAAGTGTCAATGATTTTGAGATACAAAAAGACAAATCTAAGCTAGTGGCTCAGACAAAAGCCACGCCGATGACTGAGGCAAAGAGAAAAACCCTGGAAAGGATCCATGGCAAGTTGGAGGAAAAAGATCTTTCCCAACTAATAGATGAAAATATTAAACTCTCGGAATGTCCCGATAAATTAATCCCAGCCTTACGGTCCTTACTTAAAAGGTTTAACAAAGTATCGGCTAAGAAATCGGACCATTTAGGGCTATGTCCATTTTACGAAGCGGATATACACCTTGATACTAATCAACCCATATTTACTCGCCAATACCCGTTACCTCATGCTATGAGACCCAAGGTCAGCAATTACACCGACGACCTCCTGAGTCATGAGATTATCCAACCATCAAAGTCACCTTACAACAGCCCTACGCTAATGGTTCGAAAGAAAGACGGAGGCTGGCGTATGGTTGTTGATTTTAGACGACTGAACGATCATGTAATTACTGACGCTCACCCTCTGCCTCGTATTAATCAGATATTCAAGGAGTTGGGAAGTTCTAAGTATTTTACTGCATTGGATTTGTTGCATGGTTTTTACAATGTAAAAATTCGTGAGGAAGATCAATGGAAAACAGCATTCTCGACCCCAATGGGCCACTACGAATTCATCAGACTGCCCATGGGACTAAAAAACAGTCCATCGATTTTTCAACAATTAATGCATTTAGTGTTAGACGGTTGTCTTGGAACGTATGCGTATATTTACGTAGACGATATAGTTATTTACTCCAAGACAGCTGATCAGCATTTGACTCATTTATTGGATATACTAACTCGATTGGACGGTGCAGGATTAAAGGTCAAATTTTCTAAGTGTCAACTTTTCAGGACCCAAATAGAATACCTAGGATTCCTCATCAGCGAAGCAGGTATCCGAGTTAACCTCGCCAAAATAGAAGCTATACAGAACTTCCCTATGCCAAAGGATGTTAAGGGTGTGCAAGCTTTCCTAGGTTTAGTCGGCTATTTCCGGTCGTACATCCAGAATTTCGCTGTAAAAGCAAAACCACTGTACCTTCTCTTGAAGAAGGATGTCCCCTTCATCTGGACAAGGGAACAGCAAGAGGCAGTGAAATGTCTAAAGAAATGTCTTCTAACGGCACCCATTCTCTCCTTCCCGGATTTTAATCTAGAATTTATTCTCACCACTGACGCTTCTGCTATTGCAGTAGGGGCAATCCTGACTCAAAAACCCAGAAAGAAGGAAGTCCCGATAGGGTGTGCTAGTAGAACCTTGAATGATGCCAAATCAAGGTACCCGAATACGGACAGGGAATTGTTAGCTGTTTATTATGGCGTGTCCCAATTTATGTCATATCTATGGGGTCATCCGTTCACTATCCGAACGGACCATATCGCTATTCCCTATCTCAGTCGACAATGCCAGAGTGATAGCCGCAGGGCAATAGCCTGGTTCATGGCCTTGAACGAATACCAATACAAAGTCGAGTATAGGAAAGGCGTCGCGATACCTCATGCCGATGCCCTCAGTCGATTCCCCCTGGAGCCAAGAAAGAACAAACTATGCGCATATCTGTCTCCCTCATTACTGGAAACAAATCTGATTCCATACATATCTTGAGGTCTCCTCCAACGGGCAACGACAGCTGTGAAAGACAAACTACCTTTTGGAGCTGAATTTTCAACTATAGATGGTCTTTTAATGAAAACCACGGACAAGGGTCAAAGAATCTGGGTACCACCATCTATGAGAATGAAACTAATTGCAAGTTTCCATGATCCTCCAGCCATGGGGCATTGTGGGATTGATAAAACATCTTTGCGATAAAAAAAGAATTCACTTGGCCAAATCTGGAAAAGGATGTTACCTCGTACATTAGATCATGTACTGAGTGCCAAAAGGCAAAGAATTATGCCCACAAGACTCCTTTTCTCTCAACGGGTATCCCAAGAAACTGTTTCGAGGATGTCAGTATTGACGTAGTGGGCCCCGTACCAAATAGTCAAGGAGGAAACCGATACGTATTAGTTATGCAAGATAGGCTGTCCCGATGGATTGTCTTCTCTCCCATGCATGATGCCTCAGCGCAAACCACCGCACGAATATTCCTTACTGATTGGGTATGTATGTTTGGATCCCCAAAAAGGATCCTAACAGATCGAGGAACCAATTTCGTCAGTAGCATTTTCAAGGATATGGCTAATTTCTTGGGAGCTAGGGCTAATACTACCACAGCTTATTGGCCTCAAGGTAATGGGCAGAATGAGCGCTCCCACCGAAAGTTGCATGAATATCTAGCCCTTTATCTCGACCCAGATAACAAGAGTACATGGGATGAATTGTTAAAATTAGCAGCCTGGGTCCATAACTCTTCTAAACATGAAGCTCTTCAAGCTTCTCCTTTCAAAATAGTTACCGGACTAAAACCTTGCAGAAATTGGTTATCTGGCCTGCAGAATCTAGAAGAATTCCAGAATATTCAACAGTTCTTTGACATCAAGAAAGATAGCCTAGACGTGCTAAGACAACAAGCCCAAGCAGCAATCCGAAAAGGACAGACGTCCTACTTGGAAAGGCTAAACGTCTATCGAAAAGGTACTGTATACAAGCCTGGAGACAAAATTTGGTTGAGACAGCATCCCCTGACGTTTGTGGGAAAGAAATGGAGTGCTAAGTATAAGGGTCCGTATACTGTACTAGAAATAATAAATCCCGTCGTAATAAGAATACGCGACAATGAACATCCTGAATGGACCGATGTGGTCCACATTAGTTATGTCAGACCCTATATTAAGAGGCATTCTAGCATTTCTCCACAGTCAGAAAAGCAACAGGCAGAGATACTGGAGTTCGACAACCTTGATGACGACAAAGTTCCTGCGTCAACCCAAAGCATGCCCTCTAGTACAGGGGCAACGAAAGGAACCACAATTTCTCCACCTGTTTCTTTACCAGAAATATCCATATCTCCTCCAAAGGCGCCCTCGGCTCTAGATGCATCCACTAATTCCAAAAAAACTGAAGATATTGGAACAACAAATGGTCTAGAAAACTCGCAGGAACGCATACCTGAACTCCTATTCTATGAAACGCCCACCGTGCCTCCAACTAGGGTTGAGAACAAAGAAACGGACGCTGAAGAAGCTAATGAGTCCTTTGTTTCTGCAGACGACCCAAATCAGACCATTATCGCTAGACGAAGAGAACCAAGAAGTGACTCAAGTAGCCCTACTAAATCTATTTCTAAGCTCTTTTCAGAAGTGACTACCAAAATGGGAAGGTTACTGTCGCCCGGATTGGACAAAAGTGACAAAGACAAACAAACTCTGCCAACAACAAATGAGAGTACCCTCGCCCCTCCCGGAGCCGAAAGTATTCCACGAAGGTCAAGGATAGCTTCAGACGCAGATGACGTCTTCCAAACACCACCGACTCACGTATCCGCTGCTGCAGCCGCGGCATCAACAGGAACAATGAGTAAGAGCAAGAAAAAGAGGGAAAAGAAGAAAGCGAAAGAACTGGAAAGAAAGGCAGCCAAACAAGCGTCCAAGATACCAAGGTCCCGCATGCTGTCCGGATTGGACTTACGAAACATTCTTCCAAACAGGACACGGAACGAGTCTAAACGCAGGCACCCGTCTAAATGACAGGCTCAGTCTCCCTTGGATCCTCCGCTGAGGAACATGTTAACAAACGCTCTCTTTTTCTGTGTCCTAACAAGCAGTGTTAATGCTCTGATCATAGAAGAAATTAACGATGACAAGGGAATGGTGTCCAATAGCAACAGATTCGACAAGGTATCACCCATAAGAAATTTCCCGGGCAATGTTGGCGTAACTGTGGAAGACCTCTACCAAGTCTGTATTCCTACTAACTTTTGGACTTTAGAAGCCTTGGTAGATCTAGGAAAATTCATCCAAGCTTTGTACGAAATCCGAAAAATAGGTCATGAATTCTCAAGTACCTTTATTTCAAATCAGGAAATGGGGAAAGCAAACTACTCTACTGCTGCTACTTTAACTACAATGGATCTTCTGAGTCATAAAATAAAACTACTTGAGTCAGTTACTCAAAATTTGGCAACGAAGGTTCAAAGTGTTCTGGCTACCCCGCAAAAAGATATGCCTTATTTAAATCTCTTACCTATTGTTGAAAGAAGGATTGTCAAAATTGACAAAATACAGGTACAGGAAAAAAGAGCTTTCTTAAAAACCTCTACCTTGTTCGCTTTTGAAGAATTCAAACATTCTGATCTTCTTTCATCTCTTTTAAAAGATATTAACAAATCAATAGAACTCTCGCATGAAGTCTGGATGAAAACCTTGCTGTTTAGTATGGAAGTTTCGCAATTGACTGATCTGACCCTTTTTCTGATGCAAGATATCGAAGAAGTACAAAAGTTTAATTTTCCTCAACATATCTTCAGTTACAGACAAGTAGAAAGTGTTCTGAAGGAGATCATAGTTACAGAACATAAGGCCCCTATCACAGGTCCAACAGCTACGGAAATGTTTGATGTGATTCGCTCTAACCCGGTCACTATGGGAACGTTTGATTGTCAAAACCCTACAGACGCTAATCAAACTTGTGTATTCAATTTACTAACAATTGCTCCAGTGATTTGAAATTCAGAGATTTACAAACTATTCAGAGTACATGCCTTGCCCATAGCTGAACCCACTTATATTGGAACCCCTAAATGGTTACAAGTCTCTATTTCCCATTCCCATCTACTTCGTCAAAATGGAAATCTTTTCGGTATCAATGCATACGAAATCCCAACCTGTTTAAAACCACTAGGTTACACTGGTTGCCAAATTTGTCGATTTCAGCACACTCCCACTAGAAGTGCAGACATGTGTATTCAAAAGATTCAAAGCGGAAGTAACGACGCAGATTTAAAAACTGCATGTCCGCTCAAACAAATCAGAGAGCCAGAAAACGAAGTTGTTCAGTTGGACAAGGATGAATTTGCTTATGTGGATATTGACAAGGGCCGAATTACTCAATATTGTGCAGCTTCTGAAGACAGAACCTTACCAGCAACGGAAAATTCCTATGAATTGCCTTACTCAGGAATTCTTAGATTTAAACCACGTTGCAGGTATACAATAGTCAATGGACCTTTTAAAGGCGTCATCCCGAAATTAGAAAATGTTGAAATCAATGCTGTAAATGAAGTTCCAGCATCTGAGCCAAGAAATACTGTAATAGAAGATATTAGTGATATTCAATTACATTTCAGAGATTATGGGTATATTTATCTTATTGTCTCTATAGTGTTACTAAGTATCATCTTGCTCAGTATTTCTTACCTTTGTTTTGCAAAAATTAGATATGTAATCAGGAGAAGAAGACGCCGCAATATTGATCTGACTGAAGGGACTACCATTGAACTAGTGCCTAACAGAAGTGCCCCAGCTGCCCCCCTTTATCCAAGACTGCAAATCAATTCCACTGGATTAATGGCTATTAAATGAATTTGTGGTGGATCTGTGTGAATACATGTGTCTCCTAACTTTTTGTGTACTGTTTTTGTGAGATGATGTAGCTATGAATGAAGATCCTGTTGAAGTTGGAACCAGGCTGAAAGGGAACAAAACAAAAACAGTGAAACAACAGTTCTCTCTGAAAGCATTTTATTGCAGGTTCCTAACTACAACAAAAGCCTAACCGCAACGAAGTTATGCGCGCGCTTCACTCTTCATTCACAGTCTTGAAGGAGTCCATACTCTGAGCATCCGCTTGGGCCTGGGTTGTGTCTTCCTGTTTCTCCAGATCCTGATGGGGATCAGCACTCTGATTCCTCCTCATCCAGAGACAAACTGCCGGCCACAGCACACGCCACAGCATGCCGACCATCCCTGGATGCCTCAAGCTGGCCTGTAAACGCTGGAATAGAAACATGCTCAGCAAAAAAGCAAGAAAGCAATACAGAGTTACAGAGAAGGAGCTCACTGCTAAAATGTCTGTTGACTGGATGAATGGTAGCAGGACGAATGGTAGCAGAACGTCTGGTCAATTCAGCCATCTCCAATGCCTCCCCAAAAGAGAGATTGGTTAAGGCTGTACCAGTCGACGTTTCACTACCTACTCTCTCAGCATCAAATGACCAGCGTTTCTTACAATTTAATTTTACTGCCCCTTTCTGATTTTAAGCAGTTAGTATCAAGCAGAAGCACAGACAGGTTATAGAAAATTACCTCAACCTTTCTGAGTTTTTAGTTACACACCTTAGCCTGATTACGGCAGCAAACCAATCCGGTTATTACTGTGGCCAAGGAAGTGAAAGCACCAGCGCACCAAGCCAAGATCTTGAGAACATACCAAGGCACAACTGTTTGGGTTATTTTTCCATTCTTGTCCACAGTGGTGATGTTCATTTGGGTGGCCTCAACTATGGAGTCCAACAGGCTGGTCTCATGGTTCTCCAGATGGAAGTTGCCAGAACCCAACCCAGAACCAGATCCAGAACCAAAGCCCATGATGTTGACTTCTGGGACCACTGGATTCTTGACCACAGGAATGATGGCCCTTGCTGGTGGAAGAATGTCCTTGTCCGTCCTGACAAACTTTCCTAGTGCCTCATCCTTTTTGGAAGTCATTTCTCCAGGGACCAGAACAGGAACAGCCAATTGTTGTTGAACTTCTTTTTGAACTTCATCTTGAATGATTTTCAGCACCCCTGCTCCTGTAGGAGTGCCCAAGACTGCCTGCTTGAACCCTTCTTTGGTTGTCTGCACCTCATTCTCTGAAAAAACAGGTCAAGATATAGGAAGTCTGCAGTTAATTTCCTTCAAATTAAAAGTATACTCACTTTTGAAGCCGAAATAGCAGAAATCCCATGGAAAGACTATCCTCTCCATGCCCCTAGTTTTTCCTCTGCAGAATGTGGGCTCAGACAACTTCACTTTCTGAAAAGCAAAGGGAACTGTACTGGATTACTAAATTCTTAATCCAAACTTTTCAGCTCTTACCTCCAGATGATGGTGTTTCACACAGTCCAAGTCCAGTCTGTCTCCAAAGAAGTCCACAGCAAAATTGAAACCAGGAGCTGTTTCCCCAGCCTCACAAATGTCACTGCAGACCAATCTCCCTGCCACATCAGAGCAAGGAGCAGCTCCCACCAGATGGCAGCCCAACAGGAACACAAAAATCTGAAAATGCATATTTTTGTTAATTTTTATTTTTTATGCAGCCACAAAAATACTCACAACAAAGTGAAGGTCCATTTTTAGTGCTGTCAAAGTCCCAAACGCGATTCCTAGAGGTCGCCTCTTGAGTTTTTCTCGTACTTTACGCGGGGCGTCGTTGTCTCCTAGAGTTGTCTCGTAGCGTCGTCTCGCGGCGTTCCCTCTTGTGTTGTTGGAAAAAACCTGCAAAAATCGAATTCTTTTAGTCACTGGAATACTGCACTAAATCAAGAATAATTTAAGAACCTTCACAGGGCAGAAAACTCACTCAGAATAGAGATGTTAACCCCTCCAAGAAATCACTCAGAATGAGCTTAATTCTCCCAGGTCACATCTCAGGAAGACAAGTTGGAAAAACTTGTTTGGAATTCTTGTTCCTCAGGATGTGGGAATTGACATTCCCCAGCATCCCTCACATTTCCTCTTCTGGGAATCCTGTTCTGGCTGGAAGGCTGTCATATGGGAACCACATCAGATATTGATGCCCAGACATGCCTCCTTACTTTTGATTGCCAGTGTAGCACTTCAAGTGCACTTCAGAGGACAATTCCATTTGAAAACTTTTGTGACCTTCTTTCATTTTTTTTGTTGGCTCACTTCTGAAAAGATGGAACTTTTCTTTTTATTTATCTGGGGAGAGTTTGTCATCTTATATTATTCGAGTGTACCCTGACTAGCACACAATACTTGACTTGGCGTACATTCCATGTGACTTGTCTATCCCGTTATATCGCATTAAGAAACAGAATGTATTGCGGTCATGCGCATCCGGTTCACTTTTCCTTGCGCTGGTTCATGACCGGTCATTTACCTCTGTATTCATGAATTGATAAAAGGATGCCCGAGCATACCTTCGGTATTCATTGTCTGTCGAGATCTTGTGGGTGTTGTAGCTGGACGAAATATACTCTAACACTTTTTGGTAACCGAGAAGTCTTTTACTTCAGGACCCAGTATACAGAGTTAAAGCTTCTCAACAAGAGATTGTCCTAGTCGGAGATTGAACTGAGTTTGGGTTTGATTGCGAAGAGACGTCAACGCAATTGACTATAAATTTAAGATTAGTTCCGACAACATAGGATAACAAGGTCAACAACAAGGTATGCAGGTCATCAACAAGTTATTTCATATATTATTCATGAGGGCGTGGACCTCATGAAGCAAAATATTTGGAACATGATACACAACAATATATATACATGCAAATCCGTTATATGTGGTATATACCTCCAAAATTTGTATTTCAGAGGTGCGGCGGTGCGGATATGTGCGTGGATAACATTTGTCACTGTCAGGAGTGAGGGGGAGTTTTATTAGTTGAAAAGGACAAAAGCGCATCATGCTGTTTAACCTAGGGTGACATGTGAAGAGATTTCAAAACAAGGGGAACAGCTGCAAGGAGAAAACCTTGTTTGCTTCCTCAAAGTAAGGTGCAATTCAAAAAGAGGTCTTGGAAACAAATCCAAGTATTTCCTGGATAACACATCACTGTCCAGGTAGAGGAGCAGGATGTGTCCACTCTGCATCCATCAACTGCCCTTCTGGGATTACGTTAACTGATGTAAAACTGGTCCACATCTTCTCAAAGGTTCAATCCAAAAAGGTTTTCCAGTGAATTTCAAACAAGATGGTGCTTCAACTTGTTTTTTTTTTACAACTTTGTAAAGTTGTACGCTGCAATGGTTCACCTGTGCCAAATATTTGCATAGCCCTTTCAAAGGGATCAATGCTGGTGCTCACCAAGGAACCAAGAATTGAAAATTGCCCCTGGTCCTGCTGAATGAAACTGCCTTGCCCTGCTGGTAGCAGATGTGACAATGCCATGGGTTCCTGAGATCCAGCGGACCTTACAAGAGGCCCTGCCTCCTGTTTTTGAACTTTAAGCTCTTCTGCAGGAGACTTTTGCTGGTTTCTTGCAGGAGTCATGGCTACAGAGGGCATGGATTGTTGCCTCTCTGCTCCATGCGCAGATTCATTGATGACTTTAATAGACTCTGGTAATGGATTCATAGCCCTGCCTGGGGCTGTGGGAAATTCAACACCCAAAACCTTTGGTTGCATATGTTGTAGCACTGGCCATGCACCCTTGGCAACCTCTGGGGCATGGTCAAGTAGGCTATTAATCTCTGCTGGAAGTTGCGTAAGAGGTGCAACCTTGTCATTGGTAAACAAACCTTCTGGTAGCTCCATGAGATGCGCAGCATCAAGCATCAATGGAACGTAGAGCTCAAACCTCTCCTGAGGCGCTCCAAGTTCCAGCATCTGTAGGACGTGATTAATAGCTCCAACAGAATTTGCTATGCTTAGCACCTGTTGCAGGGTGGCCTGTTGCCGTTTTGCCATAACTGATGAGCAGCTGATGGATGCCAATGTCAATTTGGGGCTTTGAACCACTTGGCAGTGAGACACCACAGGCAAGCTTGGAATGGATGCCTGCACTGACCTCTGCAAGGTTTGCAATTGTCCCTGGCTCTGCTCCACACACTGGAAATGCTGGACAAACATTTGGTGGCCACATTCTGCTGAGACTGCAGGCCCAAGATCAAAGCATGGCTGGTGCATGGTGCGCAGCCTGCTTGAGATTGGGGGTGATTGAGGCGGGTTCATTGACATTGTGCTTCAAGATGCAATTTGTTGTTCACACAAAATTAAAAAAAATCTAATGCAGAACACTTTTCCTGCACAAGGTAAAGAAAATTTGAATTCACTTTGGGTGCTCAGGTTCAATGCCTTTCCAAGGTAATTGTACTGGCCACCAGTTTTTGTTGGGCCGGTGTTCAACAAAATAGTGATGATGTAATTGAAACACAGTGGTCAGCCTTTAGGAGGCCAGATCCTGCTTATAGGAGTTCCTTAAACCTTTCAGTTTCATACACATACAGAAGACAAAATACAGCAAGCAGAAGACACAATCCTACCACAAGAGTTCTAACCACAAACAACAGTCACACAAGTGACAAGATATTTGCACAAGAGCACACTAGCAGAAGTCCTAGGAGATCCTTTCTGAAACAGGTGAAGCTGGTGAGTGTCCGTCTTTGGCTGGCTTTGCCAAAGAGTTTGCCAGAAACGGCAGAGGATTAAAAACCCAGGATTAAAAACCCAGTTTGCCATTTATCATGGTCATTGGGGTGCGCAGCAGGGACTTCTGCTGCGCATGCCTGTGCTTGCCACAAAGATTTTAGCCTCTTACAAAGTTGCTACAACTGGGGCTATGGAGTAGCCCAGACACAACCCCACAGCTTTTAACCCTTCTGCGGCAAAGTTGGACTTTTTCACAGATTTGTTGCACTCAAGAGTGGAATTAAACAAAAAACCCAACAGTGTGTGCAGGGCAAAGTTGGGAAAAATCCTGGCATTTTCTTAAATTTTCCAAAAAAAATTTCACCTGAAAATGAAAAAATTAAAAAAATCAAGGCTCCCTTTTTTCCCCTGGCCTTGTGTTGTTTCCCCATTCAAAGATTAAATTTATGCTTGAAAGCCAGGACCCCAGCTTAGAGGTCAATACAGAAAAAGTTCAACTCAGGACTTTCCCAGCATTTCTTTATCCCCTGATAAAATCTGACTTTGCTCTCCCCCACCTGGCAGGGGCTGCATCACCTTGTGCAAAAATATAATGCAGGCCCATTGGGAAAAAGTCCAAATTTGCCCTGGGATGGAAAGGAGGCTGCCACCGTCCAAGGGTTAAACTGTAGATCTTTGATATGGGCAGCAACCATTTCTGTCCTAAAATTAGGCCACAACAGCAACCAAATTTTCTTTCAAATCAAAAATTAGTTCTTCAATTGTATCACATGTGAATCATGCACCACCATGCAACTAACTCTTGAACAAGGACATTTCAAAAATTAGGTGAATTGAACATCTGAATTATGGCTTGAGTGCAAGGCAAAATTAATTTATTCTAGGGTTTCCATGAACACAGTGGTACTGTGTAGTAAAACCCTTGGCATAACATGTACATTTTGTGGAACAATTTTTTTTGGGGGAAAGGTCACCTAGCAGATCAAACCTTTTTTTTTTTTTACCTTGATCAAGCATGAATTCATACCCTTCTTTAAACTGAAAAAAAATTTTTGAGTATGAACATTTCCATGACCTTCTATTTTTAAATTGTTTGTTATGTAACTTTTGTAAGTACAAAATTTATAAAACAAAATTCACTTCTGTCACATGTGACAATGTTGTCACAGCATGCCACAGGGCTGGCACTGGCATTGCATGTGATGATGGTGCCAAGATGCTGAGATGAACTGGTGCAGTTTCTTAACTTCACTATCATCACATTTGACAATGGTGCAGTTGGGAAATCTGGAAAAGTTAAATGATTCCCCTGGAACAAATTGCATTATCAATGACAAGTACCATATATGAGAAAAAAATTTAGTAGATTAAAAAATTAATCTAAAAAACCACGTTTTCAAAACTGAAAGTTTCAGCTTGCTAGCTATAGTCAGGAAGTGAGCAAAATTTGAGTTGCAAAATTTGATCCGGACAAACAAACGGACAAGAAAGCGAGTTAATAAAAACATGTTAAAATATCAACAAAAATAATAAAAACTTGTTATCCTACTTCATTGAAATTTACTTTAAAAGAACTAAGGTACAAATGTGGGAATTTTAAGGGTGTCTGGTAAATCCTCTTTACAGCTCTTAACTCCTTATCACAGAGGAGTGCTTTGCCTACATTGCAAGACCTGAAATGAACAATAAACAGACTTTGACCAAATTATTCAGTTTATTTGAATATACCGATAACTGTCTAAAACCAAAGAAGATGTTTGTAGGGATCTGAGAAACACATGGACTCTAAGGGGGTATTGATGACCAACTGTTGCATCAGACAAATATCAAAGGTTTCATACTTCCAAAAATATGGGCTCCTTGAATTTGGGTGAGAGGGGTCCAGAATAAAGGATACAGCAACCAAGTTGCAGAGAAGATGAAAGGATATGTGCATAATATTGGGGACTGATATTATCATCAATACTATTATTTAAACCATAGTTTACGCAGAATTTTTTGACTGATGAATTATTCAGCTATATTCAAGCTTTTATACAATCAGAAACTTTTGTTGGGATCACCTCAAAAAAGGTGAATGGCAAAATCACATCAGTGTTCTTTTTGACAGAAGGCTATTTTTCCAAGTCAGAAAAATGCATTTTTTAACAAACTCAAAAACTGAAATTACATGTTTTGCAAAACATGCCGCAAGCACTTTAACAATGCCCTCAGGAAGAGTCAAATGCCTTCAAGGACTATGCTCCATAATTTCTGTCATTTTCATCTTGTGTACATGAGCATGTATATATTGTATGTTGAACACGTAGAATTGATCAATATATTTTCAATAGAATTGAAAATATATTGATATTGAGGTACTGTATGAGAGGATTGAGTACCAATATCTGCAATAGGCCAGAGAGTTCAAAGAGGATTTATTGATTCTTGGAAAATTTCAGGACAAAAATTTTCAGTTATGATAGCCAAAAGAACAGATTTCAACCTCCTGGATTCCAGTGGAGTTATTGATTCTGTACAGGATGGACATAATTTCAGAGCTTGTTTTCAAGCCTTAGGATAAAATGTGAAAATCAAGATTCTTGCTTCGAGGCATATATTTTGTGCAAAGACATATCGAAGATGAAATGGTTGAGCAAAAAAAAAAAAAAGCATGGTATGTGGCGGAATAATTTGGTACATTATTGTACCGTCCTCCGATTGCGGGTACCGCAAACACCTGCAATAATAAATGTCGATTAGTTTCAGGAATCCACAGGAACATTCCAGAACATTCTACTGGAGAGAATTGACGCCGCCATTTTACATCA
>CAJPEX010002596.1:0-37416 GCA_905338405.1 Notodromas monacha
CATCAAAGGCTTTCCCATCACACAACATTAGCATATGGGCTACAACATTTGCCTGTGAGTTCTGTTCATTCCTTGGGATTATGCAGTTGTTTAAAAGTTCGATGATATTTTTCTTGCCAAATGGGGTGTGAAATTGAATTTGTGGCCTGCGGCATTCTTAAAAAGTTTGGAAATTTATCATTCCTCTGAAATTCCGGTATTTGCCGAATATCAGTAACAGGCTCTTGAGTTTCACTACACTGTACGTGAGTGGAGCACCTAAAAAGATTGGCAATGATTTTGTATGCCATTAAATTATAGGTTCCCCGTTCAATAATACTGTACCATGCTGCTTTGGTCGGTATCCATATTTTTGCTTCTCAAAATGAATGATTTGCTGAGTAATAAGCCAATTTATCACAAGACGAGCCTTTTATACAGTGTAATTTCGTTGCAACAAAACTGTTTTGAGACTAAGAAAAAGTGTGTTATACTATACTAAAGAATTACTGTATTTTTAATGAGATTTTTAAAAGTAATGACTGTAGTACATTTCACGTCAGACCTGTCTGTAATCAATTTGATCTTGCTATCCTGATATTCTTTGAAGTTTTATTACTGTTTGAAGAAAAACTGTGTGATCTTCTGAAGAAAGAAATTATCTTCGATCGTAAATTCCATCACTTGCACCAATCTGTTAATGACGGCATTCATGCATGATAAAAGAACCAGTCAGTCACATTTTTGATTGGAAATTTCAGACAGTGCCTGATTTAGTCTGGAAACCTTTATCGAGAGAATCTATTAAACATTCATCAAAAAAAGTTTGTCATACAGGTGTACTCTCTCTACACAAATCTTGTCTAAAACAATTTTATTTGCATAAAAAAATTGTTTAGTCTCACAAGGTTCTGAACCCATGTTAAAGGGATTCTCTCCAACAAAATTCCATCCACAGCAATTTTTTTCTGAACACTTGAATTTTGTTGCAGACAGGGCCTAACTGAACAAATATTTGGAGATACATTTTAACAAGATTAAGTTAAAATTTAATTGATGGGCTTTCTGAAAAGACTGGAGGAAAACATGGTTGTACTGAAAAAATTGTTGTAATGACATTTGTTGTGCAGGTGGACTCTCTCTAGAATGATTTTGTCTTCAACAATTTTCTCTATAACATTTTTTCATCCCATAGGATTCTCTCTTTATGTTATAGGGGTTGTCTGCAATGTAATTCTGTCCATAATTAATTTCTTCTGATCCCTTAATTTTTATTGTAGAGAGAGTTCACCTGTATTGATATTTTACTAGAGTTTGCTGTTCCATGTCCCAGCAGCTGTAGAGAAAAGGCTGTCTTGCTTTGAGGAAAACCCTCTCTTTTTAAAAAATAAAAAAACTTTTCGTCCCGTTTTCAAAGAGAGTCATCCTGTTATTCCAAAAGGGGAACCGAAACTTTGTGTAAGGCCCTACTATTTCCCGACGTCGATTGTAAATACTTCCGTCGTCTTTTTTGTTATCGCGCGGAAAACACTGCACTAGGAAGCGTCGGATAAATGAGCCCAACGTCCCATGCCCAATACCCAGGGCATAAAACAAAGATAGTGGACACGCGAGCATCAAACGCAATATCGCATCACATGACGCGACACATAACGTCGAATCCCGCGTCGCTGTGTCGCTTATTTTTCTCCATTTTTTTTATTTATTTTTAGTTCCGACGTGAAGGAAGAAGGTCTTCTTCCGGTTTTTTTTTCCCTTCTCTTCTCTTGTTTAGTTCTCCCTTTTGGCTATCGTAACCATATATCTCACGTTGTTCGCGATGGATGCGTTTATGGGAGGATGGAGGAAAGCTGAGCAGCTTTCCTGGGCCGACCCCAGCTGCGTCGCAAATACAAAGTAACTTCCCCAGTAAAGGCCGCGGCCCACTGCTCTTAAGCCTTCATCGGCCCATTTCCACTACGTAAATACGTGGTCGAGCCTACCGCCCTAAGTGATGGAGTGAAGGCGTCTCTAAGCGGGGGAAAAAAACAAGATTCCATCACGGAATGTCTCCAATTTCGACCCCCTGAGTCATGAAAATGAAGTATTATCTGGGAATTGGATGAATTTCCTCTCGTTAAATTAAAAAAAAGAAGAAAAAAAAACCATGCAAAATAAGGAGAAAACGAAAAATCCAATATCAACACAAATAATTAATCATTCTAACCGATCCATGTAAAACATTTTCTGTCGAAATCCTGGCGATTTTCTCTTTGAAAATCCCTCGTCTAGCACTTTGTTTTTCTTACCTATTCCCCAGATGTCGCTTGATTTCCTTCACATTTGAAGGCTTACTTTCATGTAAGATTTATAAGGCTTGTTGAATTGACTTCGTCTTGAATTAAGTAAGTTTACTTGGTGAAAGAAGTTAGAGTAATTAGTACAGTATCTGTATATGGACGGTACTAGATAAATTCATGCCAAAATTGGTCAAGTATTTTTCTATCTAAATCCGACGGAATGCATAATTCTTAATTAATTGTTTGAACCTTTTGATGGCCAAAAAAATACGTTTATGTTTCATTGAAGGGGTCATTTCCGGCGCCGGGTGACGAGAATTCGGAAGTAGCCGGGTAAAGGTGATGCATTTATGCACCAGCTCGGATGGCGGGATTCACTACCTCACTTCCGCAGAGAGAGAGAGGGGAAAAAACAAGATTTCATCAGGGAATGTCTCCGATTTCGACCCCCTGAGTCATGAAAATGAAGGATTATCTGGGAATTGGATGAAGTTACTCTCGTTAAATTAAAAAAAAAGAATCATGAAAATAAGGAGAAAACGAAGAATTCAATATTAAAATTATTTATTCTACCCGATCCATGTAGAACATTTTCTGTCGAAATCCTGGCGATTTTCTCTTTGAAAATCCCTCGTCCAACACTTTGTTTTTCTCCCCTATTCCCCAGATGTCGCCTGATTTCCTTCACATTTGAAGGTTTAATTTCATGTAAGATGTATAAGGCTTGTTGAATTGACTTTGGCTTGAATCAAGTAAGTTTGCTTGGTGAAAGAAGTTAGAGCAATTGGATGTCATAGACATATACCTGCCATGATCTATTTAAGTACGGTTTTAACCAGTTCATAAAAAGATAGATTTAGGCTGCCTTACGTATTAAGAATTAATTAACAAACTTGGAAAACTACCGGTTTTTTTAGCAAGAAATAAACCAATGTTGCAATCAGTCTTGATGCTGGCATTTTCAACTGGTCAATGTTCTTTTTGTCAATTGAAAGTGGTTACCAACTTGGTTCGACAGCCTCTTTTAATCTTAACCAAAATTGATTTATTAGAGATTTTTCAAAAATTTAAAGAATAATGTGAGTGGCATTAGGTCACAAGAGTCTGTACTTGATAAATATTCAATTTGCATTATTTCAGTTCGTTCCGTGGCTACTACTTTCTTTTAAAGTTTGATACTCCCACAAGTATGACACGGATCATCAATTTTCCAGAAGTGGGAATCGAAGCTTGGAAATAAGTTTAGCCCGATGCAGAAAAATAAAGGAAGATTTTGTTGATGGTCAAAAAATCTTTCATCAACTATCCATGAAACTTTTTTTTCAGCTTAACCAATATGTCTGTTGAATCTCAAAGTGCAATTTCTCAGCAAAAACGCCACATCTTGACGACGCTGCGTCTTGTTCAATTGCATTTGAAACCGGAAAAAGATATACTTCCGGTTACTCTGGCATCCAGAGCATTGATACTATTACTGTATATAGAAAAAAATTGGCAACGCTACGATACGTCGTGGATTACGAGCATTGCTTCCGGCAGGAAGTCCATAACCGAAGCAATTGATCCCCAAACATTCCCGAGGCAGCAGCAAAAATCCCCTCAGAAGAACCCCGCAGGGACCCGAATCTTCCCCCCGTCGGCGAAAAAGGGAGGACGACAGTGGATTTACGCCGGACGTGGCCTGGTTGCAAAAGGGTGACAATGACGGACAAGCAACAAGGAAACACGAGACCCTGCTTTAGCCGCGATTGATGAGCCCGTTGGTATGCAACAGGTGGCACTACGTTCACAAGTATACAGAAAAGAAGAAGAAGAAGCTAAAGCTTACGTCTATACACATATATATTTATTCTCTAGTTAACACAGATTCAGGATCCTTGTCTTTAAGAAAAATCACAGAAGCACCCCGGTACAAACTCCTCATCAAACTTACCTTAATAAACGTGCTGCTGTAGCCTGCGTTTGACTGTTGTCACTTTACACAGGTGAATCAAATGCCAAATGCGTTGGCTTTTTAAAGATATTCAAGTTTCCAGGAACTCAATTTAAAAGAAAAGAAAATAAAAGAACTTGCACATTTTGTTGCGCAACTTGCAACAAGAAAACCAAGTCAATTAAATATCTTTTAAATATATTTCTGCCCAAGCATAGAGACTTTATAAAGTTTTCAACAATAAATAGGGGTCGCTAGTTTTTTTTCGTTTTTATAACTTTATGGATAGATATTTTCACAGAACAAGTACTGTACTGTAATGTACTTGCATTATACGGAGAAAACTTGGACATCGAGATTTTAAAAATAAATTCACAAGTAAAAATGATTAGGGTAACAGTTCCTATTTAATAAAAGTGGATTCCTGTACAATAAAGCTAATTTTTCTTCGATCGAAGAGTTTTGTCTTGGGTATATTTCTCTAAAAATTAAAATTGAAAAAGCTCACGAAACTTCAGATAAAGCTTGAGAAACACTTTTAAAAAATGTGTACGTCAGCAAGTTCTTAAAACAACATTTCCTGGGCCAATAATTTCCAGATATTTAATGTTTAAAAAAAAGCAAACTTTCGCCATTTCTTCTCATTTGTAGCAATGTTCAGAAAAATTCCTGCAAGCTCGTTCGCAAAACGGGCTAAAATACAAAACGCGTTTGAGTGTAGTATTTCTTTTTATAATTTTTTTAATGAAATCATTTTCAGCGAATAACGCAATATGTGAAATCTACGTTTTTCGGATGCTTTGTTGAGCAAGAACCCCCTGCATTTAGATTTTGACAGGAATTTATTTCCGCGGGGTCAACAGCTGAGGATTCCTCGAGAATGCGCGCAACTATTGGGAAGTGTCCCCCTTCAATTCTTTTTTTTTTTTTTTCTGTTCTCCTCCTTGCAATTACAACGGAGACAACCCCTTTTCGCCTATTTAAGGCCGTTGTAATACTCCCGATATTTTTCACTGTTCTACAACAACGTCGACGCTCCCTTTGGCCCAACGTCGACGCCGCGTAAAAGTGCGGGGCAACTCACAGGTAGTTGGGGGCGCCTTAACGAGTCAATGTGCTGGCCCAAGTAGTCGTCATTAAGTCCCGGGACTACTTCTGTTTTCCGCTGCTGAACAGGGTGGTAGTTTCAACGAGAGGGTGTCTAAAGAAAAATTTTTCTCCCTCACTCTCTTTGTGCCACTCGAAGGGACGGTAAACAGGATGAAATGAAAATGTAACATCATCCCCACGGTTATTTGCGACGGTCGAGTGGTGGCTCGGAATATAAGGAAAACCCCGTCATTAGCCCCTGGCCTGAGATTCTTCCTGAGTATAATCCGACCCGCTGTTATACCAGACGCACAACAAAAGGGCCGGGGCAAACTGAAGGACATGCTGCTAAAATCCCCAATTTATTTTTGCAGCATTCATTCAAGAAATTTTTATGAAAAAAAAAAAAAACTTCAAGTGTGCGGTCTTACTCAGCAACGGACATCCTCAAAAATTAGAATTCTCTAATAAGCAATTTTTTGCACAAAAGGAACCCAAACCTAATGTTATCATTTAAAGAAAGTGAAATACAGTACATTTTTAATCTCAATTTTGAGGGATGTACCACGATTAGCCAATCGTTCTCGACCTCGGTGCCAATTTTCACTCATCCAATTAGAAACCAGAGAATTAAAAAAGAATTTCAATGTGAAACATGCTCACCTGAGAACCCTAAATTTTAATTGATCAGCTGGCCGTCTATACACTATTTAAAAATATAACAAAGAATTGCTTTTTATTGCATTTTTGTCGATTGATGGAGAAATTGGTTCAAGTCAGTGTCGATGTTACTGAACATCATGAAAGCAAAACGCATAACAGAAAAATGTTTTATTCTGCACACATTAAACCTTGGTGGAATATTCGAAGTTATATTTGGCGAGATTTTTGAATCACAAATTTGAGAATTTTTATGCACAGCATTTATTCATCTACACGGCAACTTCTCATGTGCTGAATATTCAATATGGAATATTTAGGATCATCATGGCACACAATATGAAAATTGAGTCCCTCGGCGGCGGAAAATAGTTTCAAAAATGCTCATTTTGTGAATGAGGTAGCGAATGGTGGAAACTCCGACAGACATGTAATTTCAATCTTTAGATACTTAGAAAACGATTCACATGGCACGGAAACCTTCGAAATCTTCACATTTGACAGATACTTAGCCCCACTGAAATGAACCATATTGCGGAAGCTTTCGTCNGACAGACATGTAATTTCAATCTTTAGATACTTAGAAAACGATTCACATGGCACGGAAACCTTCGAAATCTTCACATTTGACAGATACTTAGCCCCACTGAAATGAACCATATTGCGGAAGCTTTCGTCCCTCAGGATTCTTAAATAATGCCGTCTGTCTTTTCCATTCGGGATATCACAAGGAAAAATGATTCTTAATGAAGGTTAGGTATAAGATTGATCCCAGAGGGAATATAAAGGTTGCTTGAGGTTCAACAAGATTTCTGCTACACCGCAAGGGGCCGCGCCCAGAGATCCGTGACGGGCTTTTTAAAAAAGGTCGGATGACCCGCAAATGACTCCTCGGTAATTGACCCTCGCCAACATTTCTCATGGCCCCCGTTCAATTACGATCGATCAGCCAGCTTTAATTACAATATGCATCATCGTCAAGCGCCAAAAAAACAGCGTCATTAGAGAGAGAAAAAAAACTGCGAGCCGGATTCGCAGCGTTTCAATCCGGAAGTAGTTTCATTCACCTGAACCTGCTGGGAAAAAAACATGTTTTAAAAAATGCCCTGCAGTAAATGACTCAAGGAAAAAAAGGCCAAAGAATGATAAATAGATGAGAATAAAAGCATAGGCGCGGCGAGCGTGTCATGGTCCGAAAAAATGCGAGCATGAAAACTCGTGGGCACGAGAAGAAATTGATGCGTGCTTCGTCGGGCATTTCTTTCTTTCCTTTTTTCCCTTCCTGGCATGAAAGGTCACCACCGATTGCTACACAAGAAAACGAAGCGATTTATTCCAGTTTTTTCTTTACTATTTTTATTCATCTTTATGTAATTTGACGAGGAGAAAGTAGGGGGTGCTGAGGTGCTCCTCACCGGGACATTGCGTAAATGCGAAGGTCCAATGAAAATAAAATTTTTTTTGAGGGGAAGCTGAAGCATCTAGCGAAATAATAATTTGAGAATCATGCTAAAGATTAATTTTTAAAATACCATTCGATGAAATCCCTTTTAAAACACCGAATCTAAAAAATTTGGGGGCTTTCCGCCTTTGAAACTGTCCTTTTTCACGTACAAATCTAAAGCCAAATCCAAGTCCACGTCAATATACACTTCAATTTTAATCTTTTCATATTTGAAACAATCATCGAATTTGATCAGTTAGAACTCAAAATATGATTGATTATTGTTGGATGATTTGAGTGATAATTTTGGTCAAATATGTTCAATTATCTATAGGTCGTTAAGTTAATTATACGTTCGAAGTATTCGATCCATGTGAGGGAAGGCAGTTGTTATATGTTCTTAAATTATTTAATATTTATATGTTATATTCTGAAGAATGCGAGTAAGTTAATGGTACAGTAATTAAGTTTTAAAGCCATCAACATCGTTAGCTGGGTGGCAGTGCATTCAAAATGTGAAATTAAAAATGTGGTTTTCAAAAAGAACCTTCTGTAGACGTGAAATAAGTCACTCATTGAATGTTTTGGTCATATTCCTTCCAACAAAAATTCAAACCCTGACATTTTTACGGGCTGAGTCGCAATTAATTACACAAGTTCGTCACTAAATAAGGTCAAAAAAGAAATGATAAAAATAAGTAGAAATACATTAAACTGCTCCTCTTTCATCCCCCACGACTCCACGAGGAGTGGCCCTGTAACGCATTTACGCTTCCAGGTTACTTTTATTTTTTATTTTTTGAGGGGAAGCTGAAGCATCTAGCGAAATAATAATTTTTAAAATACCATTCGATGAAATTAATTTTTAAACACTGAAATCAAAATTTTTTGGGGGTTTTCCGCCTTTGAAACTGTCCATTTCCACGAAAAAATCTAAAGCCAAATCCGAAGTCCACGTCAATATACATTCAATTGTAATCATTTCAGTTTGCCTATTTAAAACAAGCATCGAATTTGATCAGTTAGAACTCAAAATAGGATTATTGTTGGATGATTTGAGTGATAATTTTGGTCAAATATGTTCAATTATCTATAGGTCGTGAAGTTAATTATATGTTCGAATTATTCGATCCATGTGAGGGAAGGCAGTTGTTATATTTTCTTAAATTATTTAATATTTATATGTTATATTACGAAGAATACGAGTAAGTTAATGGTACAGTAATTAGGTTTTAAAGCCATCAACATCGTTAGCTGGGTGGCAGTGCATTCAAAATGTGAAATTAAAAATGTGGTTGAGTTTTTCTTGGAAGACATCTGCACTTTATTCAGTGAGTAACTTACAAAACCAGTATAAGGAAGGTTGTTTTTAAGTTTGGGACTGTAAAAATGCCCGACTCAGCGTTAATTAATGTGTTCAAGCAGTTCCAAACACTTCTTTAAACATGCTCATAATGATATCCAGCAGCTAAAGACTCCTTGAAATTTAAGTGATGGCGGCATTAAAAGACGCAAACGAGGAAATTATGCGTAATATGCAGATGTTTTTTTTTTGCAATAAAGAAAGATGTCTTCTCCACTCAACAACACTCATTGTGTAAACAACACGTCCAATGAACTTCCTTTCCAGCCGAGATTGATACGAAGAGCCAGATACCAGATCATTGTTGAAGCCAGGACTTTTTAAGAGACAGAGATGGATCATTATCTTCACCCCCCGAGGGGGGAGATAACTGAAAAAACCCGGAGAATGCTTCGGGTACGAGCAGGAGGTTAAAAAACGCACAACAGGCATTATATAAAACAAATTTAGACAAACATCAGTCATTCACGGAACGAACCGAAAATTGAATGAGGGGCGCGAACCGCGACGATCAGACCGAGAATGCATTTCGGAATCATCAACTTTCTCGAGACCTTTCGCTATTTATAAATTCAGTGACATGAATTACATTTATAAAAATTAACACAGAAGATACAGTAGTAGTAGAAACTGCGTTCTTTACGCCAGAAAAAAATAAGAAATTCACCACCGCGGAACGAACGACGCAGAAATAAAAAAAAAGGCGGCGGATTATAATTTTCGTTGATGAATTATGCAACACTTTTGCCAGGGGCCCGAAGCCAACTGCTGTTATCTTGATCAAGTTGTCATCAGAGCATGAACAAAAACCCGCCTGGTTGTCTTCCATCACTGGGTAATCACAGCCTGCAGGAAATTAATCAAACCCTGGTTCCCCAGCTCGCTCAAGACGAGGAGCACGTTTGTTCCGAGAATGAATTGCCATCATCCTCAAACTTTTACATTCTCTGCAAGTTTTTTTTTTTTTAAATCTGTATTTACAAAGCCAATAAACCTGTTTTTTCAAACCACGAATCGGCTCATAATTGTTTTTGAAAAATGCACAGAATAATAAGCAGAAGTCCTTCAAATGCGTAACTTAGCTTTCGAATAGGAAACACGCAGACGTCACTCAATTTTGATGCTTCACGGCCGCTTTAATATACGCGGAAGAGCTGGCATACAATTCTCGAAGAATTGCCCAATGATTAAAAATAAATTTGAATTGACATGCAATCATCATAAAATTTTCACTGCTTTTGCATCACTAATTGAAGAGCTCATCTCAGGAGGCCAACGAGATTCTCGAGAGAATACTTAAACAAAAATTAGATCTGAAAGTTGTTTCGTTTTCATAACGAACATACGGTACGATGTTACAGTCATCCCAATTTTACGTATATATTTTGCAATAAATTACAAGGTTTTTTGTATGCATATATCAACCCAAAGAAAAACGCGCGCTCAAGTTTCATCGAAATCCTTGCGCTAAACTTTCAATGTAGATTAAAGAACTTTTTTTGTCGCTCGAAAACTGTACAGTACTTCTTGTGCAGACGAAAATTATAATTAAATAAATGTACTATATACATCAAGTCATTTACAAGTTGACAACAAATATAGAAAATATAGACACAGCATTTTGAAGTTGAGGAATATTCCTGGAAATTCCCTCGCGGCTTCGACTCCTAAAATTCGCTGGAAGTTGATTTCAAGACTTATTTTCTTTCACCCGAGTAACTCTCGAAGGGTCAGTTTATGTAAATCTCTGGTGGTCTGTATAGCAACAAGACAAAATAAAACCCCACTTCGGCGAAACAAGGTCGATCGTGATTTAAACCCAAGCATCAGTCGATGGGCTTCCTTTCCTCGTTTACTCTATATCCCACCTAGGTTTTCGGTCCGTTTTTTTCCCCCAGCTTCATAAAATACGCTACTTTTTCTCTGAGGTTCCCCTCTGAGTGCGTAAATCGGGCGGAGGTTAAAAAGGTGCAGTTGGAGGGGAAAACAAGAAGACAAAGAATGATGCGGAAAACAAAGCATTTTGGGGATCTGGAATCGATGCCATCTCTGCAATTACCGATTCCACGCGCCCGGCGTGACGCCTGGGCGCCGGAAATTTCTGCTAATCCATTTTTTTCTATGCCCGGGTCGGACGGTACGTAGGTTTAATCCGCCGGGTTAAGTTTTTCGAAGTGGGTCCAAGGGACTCCAGACTTTATAGGATTTAAAACTTCTTGTATTGCATACCCGAAGAAGGTTTTACAGTTGTGCTAGGGACGATCCAATTTTTTTTGGGAGTCTTCGGGTCTGATTTCAAGGGACCAGCAAGAAAAAAAAGAGCTGTAGGGAGGTTTTGAGCTAGTAAAACAATAATTTGTGTTGGTGGAATGAGAGAAAAATTACAGTAAATTTTAGTTGCTCATACTGTATTCTGGATCTTAAATTAATTAGAATGATGAATTTGGAGAGGTATGTGTTTATTTGCCCACTTTGTCCTTCACTTCCTTTCAAAACACATGAAGTTAATTTTTTCTTGCTTTTCTGTTTCCTCTGTCAAGAATCTATAATAGCCAAGATGGGTCTCAGAAAATTTGAGTTATGGAGGTTTGAAAGGAAAAGCATTAGATTTAGAGAGTTTTTTAATTGCATTTTTTCCAAGGGAATTCATATGGGGGCTTGAATAAAATTTGACTTGATGTATTTGACTTAATTAGGGACATTTGCATTATTGAGGTTTGACTGTACTAGGCAGAAATAGATATTGACACATAGTACCATAGTTACTGAATTACCACAGGCCCCTGATTATTATGCATGTTGAAGTTTTTCAGGTGAAACTGTTGAAAACAATTGTAGTTCCATAAGATGTGCATCCCATTTTTAGTGACTGAAAAAATAAGAAGACCCAATTTTGAATTTAGGCATGAATCGAACCTGAATTCAACTAATTTTAAATTATTTCCATTGAAATAAGTTTTTCTCTTACAATTGTTCAAAATGCATCATCAGAATCAAATATAATGCGCACCTAAACTTTGAAACTGTTTTCAAAATTTATACTGCATCTGCTCATGAAACTCATTCCTCAATTTTACCTTAAAATTTGCAAGAAAAGATGTGCACGTTAATTGAGTAAATATGGTACTGTACTGCCGAAAAAAAGATCAGATTTTTGACACTTTCTCTTTAGCACCCCACGTCCGGGACTCCGTGATTTTTTGTTGTTATCACATAGATGTCGCCTGGATCGTTTCGCGTTCTGCCCGATTCGGGTTTCTTGACGATATTTGCTAGGTAGCTACTCTAGCTAGGTTGCACCACATAGAAATATTACATCGGGTTAGTGACGTTTATTTATTATTAAACAAAGCTGGAATTACTTGGGTCTGGTTCCTGATGGAAGTTTGTGATTCATGCAACGTCATGCGTTGATGTGAAACGAATCCCGACTGATATCTCGCAACACTTTTAATAGCTTTCAATAAATCATACAAATATGCATTTAAAATGTACAAGGGACCTGGAGCACATTACATGTTTGTTGTGACTACATTCGTTAGTAAAAAGGGTTACCGGAAAACGAACTGCCCACTGCAACAAATCAAGTTCATTAAGTGAGACACGTTTACACATTAACAAGGTCGAACCTCCCACAACATTTCCATAGAACTATCTACTCGAGGTTTAGAACCTTTTCAAAATCGGGACAAAATGTTAAAATTTCCACAGTCGAGAAAAAAAAGACGGTACCCATGGAAATAACAATACCTGCTCTACGTTTAAGCAAACAGCCGATTAAGGAACAACAATCTGAGGAAATTGCATTAAAAAAAAAAAAAAACCTTCGCGGTTTTCCGTCACGCAAATTTCAGTGTAAGTGATTTCAGTCGTCGGACGTTCTGCCGATAGTGTTAAAGCTTTTTTTGTTGTGGATACCCCGGAGCTTTCAGCTGGGAAAGACTTCCGCGATATTCGCGGTTTTCCGTCACGCAAATTTCAGTGTAAGTGATTTCAGTCGTCGGACGTTCTGCCGATAGTGTTAAAGCTTTTTTTGTTGTGGATACCCCGGAGCTTTCAGCTGGGAAAGACTTCCGCGATTTTGTTGCTGTACACGTGCCGAAATCGGTCAACGTCTATTCTACCTAAATTCAAAACACCCAAACATGGCAAAACTTTTTTTGACACACAAGCACATCCCTTTCACCAGTTTCTGTACTTTCTGACGCCACTTTCTCGTACGATAATAAATGAATGCATCACTCGCCTAATAAAATCCTCATTTGGACTTTAAATTCGGAAATCTAAACTTTTCTGCTCATAGTCTTGTAAACTAATACCTAGTACTGTACATCGCAGTTATCAAATAATTTCCTCCTAAGGAGTCTCTTCTACAGTACATTTATTTGCGGAGACCCTGTTGAAATGAAAGTTCGCTAACAAAGCCTCTTCCGACGGTTCTCGCAAAAATAGTTTTTTTTTTATTAGAAAGATTCGAACATTTCATCTGCATTTCTTGAAATATAGACACTAGAAGACACGCTAATGATTTGCAAACTTTTTCTCTGCTATTTTTCTTCAGCATCCGCGGAACCCATGACAAAATGCCCCTTGGGCTCCGTGAAGTACAGAAATAGAACCTCTGATAAATATATATACTGTACACTAATATTGTACACACGTATTAGGTTTCGTGGTCAACAATCGTTTGGATAAGCGGATAAAAAGAGTATATCCACCCCGCAAATATGTGGGTTACGAAAATTGCGCGCACTTTCTAAACAAAAAAATTAGTTCCACTTTTGCACAACGTATCAAGGCGTAATTGGCTCGTGCCGAACACGTGACCCGAACGTGGCCATCCTTTTTTCCCATCCATCGTTTTTGACTTCCCGCCATCATCATCATCATCACCATCAAGGAACCACATTTGAATGCGGGATGGGAAAATTTTGTGCATATTCAGGAAAGTGAGAAAAAAGGAAATCAGTGTCGCCATGAAAATTCCGGAATGCTTTCCCGCACGAATAAATCTCCTCCGGTTAATGAAACCTCGGAGTTGGAAATTTCACCTGGAAAACGTCCTGGGGACAATTTTTCCGTGACGAAAAAAAGAAGATTTGGAATATAAACAAAAATTATAGGGATCGTTCAAAAGTTGCGTCAATAATTTAAAATAAATATTCTTGAATATTGTACCTCGAAAATTTTCCAAAATCAGCATGGGATCGTGTTGGCTCAATTTTTGCAGCGGAACCCTCATGCACCCGGGAAAACACATGAGGCAATATACATTCATATTTACGTTTTCGGAGTACATATTTTAAATATTAACGCTTCACATTTAACGAAAAATGACACCCAAAACTTGAAAAAGGGCA
Organism: Notodromas monacha; assembly: GCA_905338405.1. NCBI lineage: Eukaryota > Metazoa > Arthropoda > Ostracoda > Podocopida > Cyprididae > Notodromas > Notodromas monacha. Next base: position 14,108 of record CAJPEX010002596.1, read on the forward strand.
TATTGTACATCGCTACATAGCTTCAAAATTTTTGTCAGTATCTGAAATTTTCGCAGTATTAAACTGCTTAAAAATTTACAGCAAGTGAACCCAATGTTCTCATGATGTCGAAGTTTGACCACTGGGGAAGAAATTATCAAATATTGTTGCACCCGTTGAAAAGTTTGTCCATATATATTCAAGAAAACGAAGATCATGTGTACCAACCCCGTTAGGACAGCACAGGAAAAAAAAAAAAATACCCCTCGGAAATTTCGCCTTTTTTCCCCCTGCAATATTTCGGTTTACCGGGACTAATTGGGATTTGAGTGGGCAGAAGAATGTTGCTCGTAGGCAAGCATCTCGGCAGAAAACGACAACGAAAGCAGCTCATCAAGGTTGTGATGACAGATCATTTGGTCACTTGATCGCTGGCACCATCACTCACTCAGGGTGATTGCCAAGAAACTAACCAACTAAGGTACTGACTCGTCATTTCCACCGCAGCACGTTTTAATGATGCGGTAATTCCCTGCCCTCAGGACAATTTCAAAAGTGATGAAGCCGGGTGCTCAGCCTCTGCACTCACTTGCCCCCTCCGTTATCTCGTGCATGACAGGAATAATTATCAGTGCCAAATTAATAAACGAAGGAAACTGCGGCAAGTTTTGCTTTAACCCCTACTGGAACCAGCGGTTACCCACAGTTCAACGAAAACCCACCAGCCGATGCAGATAGCGGGGCAATGAAATTCCGCGGCCCTGTGCCAGTGAAACCATAATTTACGTCTTTTACGAGAACAATTTCAGATCGCGGGTGGGAAGTTTTTGAACAAGAAGGAAAAAATACACGGCATACTGCTACTTTTTTTTTTCAGAAGGAAAAATGAAGATAGGGAATTAAAAATGGAAAAACCTTTGTTTTTCGGCGTGGGAATCAAGCGAAAATGGGAAATGAAGACCAGAAATTCGCAAGGAGTTTCAGGACGGGAATCATCCTAGTCATTAGGCTCGATGATGTAGTCGAATTCTGGAACAATGCTCGTTTCATATCTAACACGACATCTGATGCAACGAGTTATTCTTCTGCAAAGTCAAATTTATCAAGGCAGAGTTAAAATTATTCTTCCTGAAAAATACCTTGGGTGTACAAAATTACACTCTGAAACCGGAAGCTTGTGAAATGCAGTATTATGTAAGAAAAATTTGTATGCATGCGAGTACTTCTTCGAGTTGTTCAGAGTTTTAAAAACTGTACATTTACACTCATCGATCCAATATCCAATGATTTATTTAAATTTGTCAAGAGATCCGGGATTTCAAACCTAGTTCATCAATTGAATCCCCGCTAACCTTTCAATTCGCAATGAAAATCTCACGACTTTGAAACACTATTGAACGCCGATTTTTATCTAGGAAATCGTGATGAATTGCATGATTGCTTCTTCTAGAATATGAAAACTCTAGGTCAAATTTTGAATTGAAAAACCAGGAATTTTTTTTGACATGAATGCCTTTTCGCGGGATTCGATTTTTCGAACTACTGTATTCATTCCTTCAAGTCCATGAATGTGGTTTTCTGAGGGAATCTATTTGACTCCTCGAATGGCTCTTCCCCGATTCTGACGACTCTAAATTTGAAAAAAAGGGGTGTCTAAAATAATGAGAAATAGGGGAAGTGACCTAAATATTCTTTACGTTGATGAACTACTAACATTATGGTGATGAACAAAGCCCATCAAGTCGTATTTCGGTCATGATTTGGCCTTCGCAAGACTGAGTGAAACCACGAAAACTAACTACAGTACAGTCGAATTTCTTCACTGAGAATACATTTATTCATTCAAAATGAGCCTTTCAGATAATTACTGCTTTCCCTCACGGTTAAATCGATTTTACTTGGTTCGATCGAGTCCAAAATTTCACTTTCTCAGATCAGGATAAGTTCTTGGTTTCGGGGTTCAAAAATTTCGAAAAGTTGCCAAAAAAGTACTGCATAAGAGAAAACCGTGCACCTTTCTTGAGATTGCTTCATCGACCTTCGACGCTCTAATTTTATTCGACAAAAACACGGAATCGGAAATTGCGAAAAGTGTATTTCATTTATGCAGGGCCAATGGGATTTTCTGTTTTTTTTTTTTATAATGATCTTGGAGGGATTGCTGAAATCCCCTTATGTAAATTCATAAAACACGGAATTGGGGCAAGCTCTAGCGGGGAAATGCGAGCATTTACAGATCTCAATTATCTCCTCGCTTTAAATTATACTGTATGAGGAAAATTTTGAAAAGTGATCAGAAAAAATTACTCGGCAATTATCACGTCCACGCAACGAGACTTTAAAAATATTGTACCCGCATGTAAGACTGACCGAACATGTGAACTAACCTTCGCACGTAGTTTATTCGATAATCCGAAATTCTGCTTTTTCAAAGCGCTCGGATTTTTCAAAGCGATGCGACCACAGCGTCACTTTAATTGCCCGGTAATTACGGCCGGGACTTCGCGTTTTTCAACCCACCCCGTCCCCGAGATTTTCCCGTGTGGCGGAAAACACGCAAGCTCAATTTCCTCTCGGGTAATTGAAGTTCTCTGGGTTTTAGGCGGTATGCGAAACGATGAACACCCAACCAGCCACCACCGTCGTAATGAGCAGTTAATGATGAAAAATGTGAGCCGGGGAAAAATTCGCGGAAAATCGGATGAAAAAAGGCCTTTTGCCGCGCGTTGATTGTTCAGAAAGTTAAATTTTTGTTATACTGTACCATCGATTATTTTGCCACAAAAAAAAAAGAGTTATCAACTTAATTTTATTGTCATGACGTTAAGAATCGAAAGGGATTTCAAATGAAATGCTGCTTAAAGTTTCTTCTTCTGTATTATTAAAGAAGAAAAAAACAGCATGCCATTGCTGATTCTTATGCTAAAAGAAGAATCAACCTACTGTTCTGTTCATGACGTTGAGAATAGACAGGGACTTCAATTAAAATGTTGCTAAAATTCTCTTGCTTCTGCATTATTGACGACACAAAAGTCATGCCATTATTGTGCCAAAATGAAAGAGGGATCAACGTAGGGTTCTCTTCATGACATTGAGGATTGACAGGGACTTCAAATAAAAATCAGCTAAAAATGTGCCTTGCTTCTCTATCATCAGCAAAATATATTCGAAGGCAAATGCACGAAAAAAAAAGCAATTTGACCGTTGAAAAATGGACGATTCATCGAAAGGAAACTTGGAACTTGCGAAAATAGGACAAGAAAATTTCACCTACATTTATTCCATCGCACCTAAAATTAATTGGCGTAGAAAATTTATTCTTGCTTATATTTTTGATAATTTTTCCTCTCCCAAGGGCAAATGATTTTAGCTCAGTTCGAAAGAACCCAATTGTTTCTGTTGTGCAAGAATCGATTGGCAATGCGAAAGAAGACCTCGATGTGAGGGGATTGTTGCCCTTCGCAAGAAGATGGGAGAACTTCCACCTGAATATGGCTTCGCAAACATAATAATATACCGCAGTATCAAATTTAAAAATTTATTCTGGAGAGAAGAATGCGAATCAACCCTTTCCGAGCGCTTGTGAAGGACATTTGGATTATTTCGTGCCGTTTCTTTCGTTCCAAGTTCAACGTCTTCTTCCGGGCGTGAAGAAGGAAACGAGAAGCGTGAAAGCGACTGTAAGCATTTGAAGATCCGTTTTAAACGANTCTGCATTATTGACGACACAAAAGTCATGCCATTATTGTGCCAAAATGAAAGAGGGATCAACGTAGGGTTCTCTTCATGACATTGAGGATTGACAGGGACTTCAAATAAAAATCAGCTAAAAATGTGTCTTGCTTCTCTATCATCAGCAAAATATATTTGAAGGCAAATGCAAGCCAAAAAAGCAATTTGACTGTTGAACAATGGATGATTCATGGAAAGGAAACTTGGAACTTGCGAAAATAGGACAAGAAAATTTCACCTACATTTATTCCATCGCACCTAAAATTAATTGGCGTAGAAAATTTATTCTTGGTTATATTTTTGATCATTTTTCCTCTCCCAAGGGCAAATGATTTTAGCTCAGTTCGAAGGAACCCCAATGGTTTCTGTTGTGCAAGAATCGATTGGCAATGCGAAAGAAGACCTCGATTTGAGGGCATTCTTGCCCTTCGCAAGAAGATGGGAGAACTTCCACCTGAATATGGCTTCGCAAACATAATAATACACCTCAATATCAAATTTAAAAAATTATTCGGAAGAGAAGAATGCAAATCAACTCTTTCCAACTCTTTCCGAGCGCTTGTGAAGGACATTTGGATTATTTCGTGCCGTTTCTTTCGTTCCAAGTTCAACGTCTTCTTCCGGGCGTGAAGAAGGAAACGAGAAGCGTGAAAGCGACTGTAAGCATTTGAAGATCCGTTTTAAACGAGTCCATAAAACGAAAGCGAAACCCCAAGAATGGGTCCAGTCACGCAAGGGGCTCTTAGTGTTGGGAAAACCTCCCAAACGGCTTTTGTGGGCGAATCGACCAAGCAGGAAGGAACATTAGTCTTGTACGTATTTTTCCTCCTCTTTTTTTTTTTTTTTTTTTTTGTTTGAAAATGACACGAAAAGTTTTGTTTGTTTTTATCCCCCCCTTTTTTTTTTTTTTTTTTTTTGGTTTGTTTGAAAATGACACGAAATGCCCGGGAGCAAGGCTTCATAACCCTAAACCCTGATGGTACAGCGTTTTCCCCACACAACGCATCCGAATTCGAGGTACGACATATTTTCAGTTTCTTCGTTTCGAAACTTCCGTGTCAATCAACAGCAAAAGATGAAGATAGATTCATCCATAAACGCTGTAAAAATCTCGTTATAAGGAATTCCAAAAAAATGGGCTACAAAGTTTTATTTAAATTTGTGACGACAGCGCTCTGGAACAATCACTTCAAGAGGAATCAGTGCCTTAATAGCAGCTTTTCATTATTTTTCTGACTCCAAGAATTTCAGCTTTGCTAAAGCATTGATCGGATTAATTAATTTTTGATTAATTTTCATCAAGTGCTGGAGGACTGAAAACACGAGACATTTTTCAGATTTGATGATATATTCAAGTATCTCTCAGCTGTACCATTTGTTTTTATGCCTTGGCTGGAACAGGAAACATATTCATCATAAATCTAAAGAATTAGGTTTGGTTTTTTTGGGATTGAAATTGTACGGTGTTTGTTATTATTCCCATTGCGTAAAATTTAATACGTCCAATAAAGGCATGCACTTCAGGAATGCATGGCTTTAAATAATCATGTTATAAGGAGATTGAACTTCATTCAAATGCATGATGAAGCTCGATAAAAATGAAAACCGATTACCTGCCAAGCAAAAGTCGACGATCCACTCATGCACTATTGGAAAAAGGTCAGCATGCAAAAACAACTTCCCTGAAAAAAGCACTTGACATGCAATGCAAACGGAAAGAAAACACAAACTCTGTTTTTTTTTAAATGGCTGAACACCAACCTTCATTTTTTCTTCCGAACCTCGTTTTCTTCAAATTAACTCCAAAAAATGGGGCGGGGTGTGAAATTAATGGAAACACAAAATCCGGTAGCCTACGAACCAAAAGAACTGAGGACCGGCCGCGACAAAATGTCCCCCAACTGATCTGTTTAATGCCACGCCCTTCCCAATTTTTTCTTTTCATACGAAAAAAAAAAAAGAAATCTCTTGCAAGACGAAAGAGTGAATCGTAAAACCTCGTTATGAAGAAGAAATTTTCTTTCTTGTTTCAAATACTGACGTCTTCCGGAAAAACCGTTTCCAGAGAACCGTGATCCATTAATTTCTGGAAAACTATAACGAGGCCTTACTTTTCCACAAAAAAAACCCAAACACTGATGGCAGGCAAATGAAAATCAGTGCAGGACAGGAATGAAAGCGAGCAGCTAAAAAATCTTTCGTGCCCAATGAATTTTTCCAGCGTCTTCTGCCCCTTGTCTCAAAAAACCTTCCAAAACAAACAAAAAAAAACGGCAAGAAAGAAAAACGCACTGCGCAAAACCCTTGATTTTTGCGGAAAACATCGTCACTTTTCAAGTCCTTTCTTTCTCCCTCCCTCTCCAAACCCGCCCCGGAAACATTTTTCTTCATCGTCAAAAAAAAAAAAGAATTTCTTGGACCACTCCAGCTACGTTCCGTTTTTGGGTTTTTTTTTCCTGCCGGAAAAAGAGACGCGCCAGGCGGAAAAAAAGCAAACCCGCGGAACTCCAACAGAAGCACGACACGACACCAAAGAGAAGGGGAAAAACAGTTCTTGACTAACCTAGTGAATACTTATTTTTTTTCTTGTCGTTTCGAAAAAAAAAAAATCTTCCTTCAGAAAAAGTGTATCTTTTTTTTTCCACCGCGAAAACAAAAATTGATTGGTCCTTCTTGAAAAAACTTCCAGCTCTCCCGTTATCGAATCCTTTCCTCCGGGACCCTTTTTATTCCGATCCGGAGGCAAGTTTTCAAAAATTCCGGGGAACCCATTTTCCAGGTTCTCTCTTCTTCTTATTTTACTTCCTATAACGACCCCCTCGTTGAGGCGAGAAAAAATCGCATCCTTCCATCTCACCATCAGAAAAAATCCCGAGAACTCATCACTTTTTCAGCGCCTTGCCGAACAGAACAAAAAAAAAGATTTTCCAGCGCTGAAAAAAAAACAAATCTCCGTCGATCGCAGCAACGGAAACATCCTGCGATAAATACGATATGAAAAGGAAACCAAGTAAGAATATCTTTCTTTTTTCTTCATGAAAATTCAAGAAAGAAGGAGAGAAACATAAATATAGAAGAAAAAGGGAAAACTCTTGCGCTCGTGACTAGCCATGAAAAGCGGAGGGCTTTTCTTGAAAGATGAAGCAGAAGAGCTGGCTGAAAATATTCTCGGCCCCCGTTTTCTTCTTTCTCTCTCTTTTTTTCCCCTCATTTTTTTGTTTCTCTTTTTTTGTACAAGCACAAACTTATATAGAATAAGAGGGTTCGAAAAGAAGGATTAAATAAATGACTAAGGGGGGTGGGGGGATTAGGGAGGCAGAAGAAGAAGAAGCAAGGGGAAGAAGGAATCCGACCCGTTTTCCTCGCTCATACGGCAAGAAGGCAAGGGGCGTAACGTTACGATTCGGCGACGATGGCGAGCGGAGAAACGTGGTGCTGCACGTCTCCCATGAAACCCGTATGGTAGCGCCGGACCGGAGGCGCCATCTGGTGGTGCAGGAAGTACAGGTCCTGCGGCGCCGCGTGGTAGAAGGCGGCGAGTTGCGGCGGCAGCCACGGCATGGCGGCTGGCGTCACTGGGGCCGGGGATGGCGGTGGTGGCGACGCCGAGGCGGACTTGGCGTTCACGCTGTGCTGGTGGATGATGGCTTTGATCTGCGGCGGCGTCGGCTTCTTGGGCGCGAATGCCACGCTCAGCGGCTTGGCGAAGTGGTAGTCGAATGTTTTGCACTTCTGGCACTCGTAGCACCTGCTGTAGTCCGAGAAGAACTGCAGGCTCTGCTCTGGCTGCAACACCGGCTCATTGCAATTTGTGCACTGCAAAAATTTAAGAAAGAGAATTTTTTTTTACAATTCGGCTCAAAATCATCCAACTACAGATTAAGCACAAATACGAAATAAAAAAATTGACGAAAGTCTGACAATAATTTTTTCAAATGTTCAGCGCCATCATTCGGGTGATTAAAGAAAAATTTATTTTGCACAGAAGATAATACGAAATCCGAAGTGTCAGAAGACGATAGCAAGTATTTGAAAAACTAAATCATAATAACCTCAGCTCCCATGAAAAAAAAAATTAATCTACCAATGCTGCATTTCCAGAGGACAAACCCAAAATACGAGACAAATGCATACTAATCTAATAATCATTTTGTAGGTCTTCTGCGTCATAAGTTGGGTGATAAGAGACACATTTAATTTCAGAGATTAATATTTCGTTACCATTTGAGATTTTGCACTGAAGAGAATACGCATCATCTCTCGTCAGAGGAAAGTAGGCAAAAATAAATGAAATAAAATGACCTAGACTTTCCTGATTTAATCTTTCAAAGCTACATTTTTCGTTTAATGTGAGAGTAGACCAAGTGCTGGCAGATATTTCGCATGTACAGTACGAACAATCATCTCACTTATTAAAACTCATATCTGAAAATAATTTATTAAACGCCGATGCGAACTGCGTTTCAATAAGAATATAATCCGAAAATCGCGAATTTCTGAGATATTAACGCCGAAATTTCAAACTCCCCCAACATTCTTACTCTCCGAAGAAAAAAAAACAGAAACATGCTTCAATTCTGGCTTTGCAGGATTCAAACTCGGAAATTCCGGTGCCCGAACAATTTCATCAGATGCGAACTGCGTTTTGATGAGAATGTCATCCGAAAATAGCGAATTTCCGCGATATTAACGCCGAAATTTCAAACTCCTCCAACATTTTCTCCGAAAAAAAAAAACAGTAACATGTTTCAATTCTTGCTTTGCAGGATTTTCAACTCCGAAATTCCGGTGCCTGAACAATTTCAACGCGAGGAGCAAACATAACTACTTTGACACATGATTAAACCCGATCAAAAGGGGGTTCAAGTCGAACTCTCGCGGAAATCTGGATAATTTTCCCCCTGAATGAAAAAAATATATTCCAAAAGGGTTTAAAAAAAGAGAATCCTTATGCATGCCAGAAGATAGAAAAGAAAGAAAAGAAAAAAAACGTTGACGCCAGCTCGACTGCCAGAACCCGGTCAACGGATACATCACCTCACACTCGGCCCGGAATTCCCGATAACGTCGCCCCTCGTCTAAGGACCCGACATGACACTTGACCCAATTCCGAAACCCCTCAGAAGGTACAAAACAAGCAAACAAATCCGCAAAGGCGAGATAAAAGGTTCGTGTTTTTCCCGCCGATAAGAAACTCATAACCCCCCACAGGTGCGTCGATCGCACGCATCTCAAACGCCGCATCACGTTTTCTCTTCGGGGTCGTAACATTTTTATCTCGGGGTTAATGCACGACGGCATTACACTCGTCTTTCGAGGAGAAGTAAACAAACAATTTTTCAAAGCGAAAAAAAATGCAGAAATGCGAACAGTGAATTTTGCTACCTGTGCCATAATTTAGGGATATACCCGCACCACAGTATATTTCACTTTAGAAAACATCACAATTTCGACGGGGTTTGAAGGAAAAACTTCTGAAATTTTTTTCCACCGGAAATTGAGCTACTGGCGAAGAAAGAAAAAAAAAATCCGAGCCCTTCGGAAAGTCACGATGAAATTTCAACATTTTCAGGGTACATTCAGATCAGTACCACTTTTTCACGAGTCGTTCAGTACTTTTTAAAAAAGAACAAAAAGATTTACAGTATTTACAAGAAGTGGGAGCATTACTTTTCCATAGCAAAGACTTATTGATCCACGAAACCAAAAATAATTCCGGGATTCATAAAGAAATAATTACGAGGCTTTAATCAAACTGAAATGAGAATTCTGGCTTAACCTAACACATTTTGGACTAATACATGGATTACAGCAATTTTCTCGAGGATTCAGTAATTTTTTTCATGAGGATTTCGTCCATTTTCTTTGAATTTCCAAAGCCCCAACAAAAGTCATCGACCCAAATAATAAAAATAAATATTATAATTCTCGTGTTCGTTCGGTCGATGCCAGGATTAAAAATAATTCTCTTTTCACATTGTCTCATCTTCTTCGAGACAAATTTCTTGATACATGTAGGACCATGATTCCCCAAACTACGCGTTTNGCGAAGTGGTAGTCGAATGTTTTGCACTTCTGGCACTCGTAGCACCTGCTGTAGTCCGAGAAGAACTGCAGGCTCTGCTCTGGCTGCAACACCGGCTCATTGCAATTTGTGCACTGCAAAAATTTAAAAAAGAGAATTTTTTTTTTACAATTCACCTCAAAATCATTCAACTACAGATTGAGCACAAATACAAAAAAAGAAATTGACGCAAGTCCGACAATAATTTTCTCAAGTGTTCAGTGCCATCATTCGGGTGATTAAAGAAAAATGTATTTTGCACAGAAGATGATACGAAATCCGAAGTGTCAGAAGACGATAGCAAGTATTTGAAAAACTAAATCATAATAACATCAGCTTCTCAGAAAGAAAAAAAAATTAATCTACCAAGGCTGCATTTCACAGGACAACCCCAAAATACGAAACAAATGCATACTAGTCTAATAATAATCTTGTAGGTTTTCTGCGTCATGAGTTGGCTGATAAGAGACACATTTAATTTCAGAGATTAATATTTCGCTACCACTTGAAATTTTGCACTCAAGAGAATATGCACTTTAAAGTTTACTTCCATCTCTCGTCAGAGGAAAGCAGGAAAAAAAAAAACCTAGACTTTCCTGATTTAATCTTTCAAAGCTACATTTTTCGTTTAATGTGAGAGTAGACCAAATGCTGGCAGATATTTCGCATGTGCGAACAATCATCTCACTTATTAAAACTCATATCTGAAAATAATTTATTAAACGCCGATGCGAACTGCGTTTCAATGAGAATATAATCCGAAAATCGCGAATTTCTGAGATATTAACGTCGAAATTTCAAACTCCCCCAACATTCCTATTCTCCGAAGAAAAAAAAAATAGAAACATGCTTCAATTCTTGCTTTGCAGGATTCAAACTCGGAAATTCCGGTGCCCGAACAATTTCATCAGATGCGAACTGCGTTTTGATGAGAATTTCATCCGAAAATAGCGAATTTCCGCGATAATAACGCCGAAATTTCAAACTCCTCCAACATTTTCTCCGAAAAAAAAAACAGTAACATGTTTCAATTCTTGCTTTGCAGGATTTTTAACTCCGAAATTCCGGTGCCTGAACAATTTCAACGCGAGGAGCAAACATAACTACTTTGACACATGATTAAACCCGATCAAAAGGGGGTTCAAGTCGAACTCTCGCGGAAATCTGGATAATTTTCCCCCTGAATGAAAAAAATATATTCCAAAAGGGTTTAAAAAAAGAGAATCCTTATGCATGCCAGAAGATAGAAAAGAAAGAAAAGAAAAAAAACGTTGACGCCAGCTCGACTGCCAGAACCCGGTCAACGGATACATCACCTCACACTCGGCCCGGAATTCCCGATAACGTCGCCCCTCGTCTAAGGACCCGACATGACACTTGACCCAATTCCGAAACCCCTCAGAAGGTACAAAACAAGCAAACAAATCCGCAAAGGCGAGATAAAAGGTTCGTGTTTTTCCCGCCGATAAGAAACTCATAACCCCCCACAGGTGCGTCGATCGCACGCATCTCAAACGCCGCATCACGTTTTCTCTTCGGGGTCGTAACATTTTTATCTCGGGGTTAATGCACGACGGCATTACACTCGTCTTTCGAGGAGAAGTAAACAAACAATTTTTCAAAGCGAAAAAAAAATACAGAAATGCGACCAGTGAATTTTGCAACCTGTGCCATAATTTAGGGATATACCCACACCACAGTATATTGCACTTTAGAAAACATCACAATTTCGACGAGGTTTGAAGGAAAAACTTCTGAATTTTTTTTTCTCCACAGGAAATTGAGCTACTCGCGAAGAAAGAAAAAAAAATCCGAGCCCTTCGGAAAGTCACGAAGAAATTTCAACATTTTCAGGGTACATTCAGTACAGTACCACTTTTTCACGAGTCGTTCAGTACTTTTTAAAAAAAGAACAAAAAGATTTACAGTATTTACAAGAAGTGGGAGCATTACTTTTCCATAGCAAAGACTTATTGATCCACGAAACCAAAAATAATTCCGGGATTCATAAAGAAATAATTACGAGGCTTTAATCAAACTGAAATGAGAATTCTGGCTTAACCTAACACATTTTGGACTAATACATGGATTACAGCAATTTTCTCGAGGATTCAGTAATTTTTTTCATGAGGATTTCGTCCATTTTCTTTGAATTTCCAAAGCCCCAACAAAAGTCATCGACCCAAATAATAAAAATAAATATTATAATTCTCGTGTTCGTTCGGTCGATGCCAGGATTAAAAATAATTCTCTTTTCACATTGTCTCATCTTCTTCGAGACAAATTTCTTGATACATGTAGGACCATGATTCCCCAAACTACGCGTTTCCGTCTAGTAGTGCGTCGAACACCTGCACAAAAAGCTGACTTATTGTTCGTTTTTTTTTTTTTTATGCTGCAATCAACAAATTTGGTGCTCCAGTTGCCAGCAACGGCGCAGAGGCAAAAATCAAGACACAGACCGCAAGGCAAACAATTAATTCCCGCCACAGAAGTTGATTGAACTGTGAGAACTTTTTTTTTATTTCCTTGAAAGAAAGCAAGAAAGAAGGAATCAAATTGAGAAAAAGTAATTCAAACGCAGAAAATCGTCGTCGGGCCGCAATTTTCTTCTCAAGGCTGTGGACGGCATTTTTCCACCACAAACGCCGTAATAAGCGTCACCACCCAATTAATCCTGAACGTAATTGTGACGAATCATCTCCCAGCTCAGGGAAACAAAAAATAATAATGCGCAGCTGAAAAGATTATCGTAAAGAAGGAATTTTTCGGTGGATAATTCCCACGAGAGGACCAAAAGAAAAAGGGCAGCCGATTCAACTGGAATCGAATTCTCGTCCGACTCTCTTCTGCCTTGGGTAACAAAGCGACACCCCACCGTGTGTCGTCAACGTCGGTGTCGCTGACGAGCTCGACGTTTCTGTCACGCGAACAAAAGCGACTGGGGGAAAGAGAAGCTGGGAAAAATTCCAGGCTTCCAGCTGGCGTCGAATTACGTCATTTCCTTAGAGAAGAACGAGAGAAAACGTCCAGGATTCTCAGGGTGGCACAAGGCGGAGCAAATCCAATTAGCGTTGACGCATATAGAACCCAATTAACGCTCTCGAATTGATTTAAACTTGTCCCAATGGAATTCGAGCATTGTAAACCTCTGCCTGCTTCCCGTGTTTCTCAAATATCATTAGCGTACGAAAAATACACACATACAATCAAATTTCCCTTCGGGAATTCGGAGTTTCGAACTACACTTTGTCTCACGATTGAAACAATTTAATTTGCTCGGGATTCTTTGGATTTTCACGCCAACTTCGATTGCATTGCAACTGATTTCGCAAAATCTCAGCGAATTCACGACCAAAACCTTCTACTATTAAGCGTTCAAAAAATGTTTGAGCGGTGACAAACTTTGTATTTTTCACTTAGACCGTCAATTCCAATATCATGAACAGTTTTGCGATCAAACAAGTCATAGAGCGTCCTTGTGAGTAAAGAAACCATATTTTGTAGGCTATTCCTGTGCCATGATTTTTACAAAATGTGAACTTTTTGGATTTTCTGCCAAAACTTCGTCCAATACGCAGACATTTTTATGCAGTAAAAAAGCACAGTTTTGTGATCAAACAATTTGGAAAGCTTCGTTGTGACAAAAGAAACCAATATATTTAGTAGATTATTTATGCGCCCGGATTCTCAGAAAATGTGATTTGCGAACGAATTCTGCCAGGTTCGTCTTCGTACGCTCCAGTAAATCTCAAATTGCCAAAACTGCGACCTTTTTGTCACAATTTAGTTTCAGGTCGTCTTAAATACGGTTCACCGATTTTTCCATTACCATAAAATGTCCAAAAAAGGTTCATACATTCGCTGCAAATTCCACCCCGTAAAATGAAGTGGATTTGCAAATGACCCCAGAAAATATGATTTACTCAAAATTTCTGCGAAGATTTTCTTAGCGCATTCTAATGATCCTGAATCAGGAACTTGGGGAAAATTACGTGATTTCCTTCCACAAGATTAGTCTATGGTTGTCTTAAATACGGTTCACCCATTTTTTTCTCCATTCCCAAGATGGTAAAAAATATTCGTATATTCGCTGTGATTTACACCCTGGAAACTGAAGTAAATTTGCGAGTTACCCGAGAAAAAAAGATTTACTCAAAATGTCTGCGAGGATTTTTTTCGCACATTCCGAATAGCCTGAAGTTTTCTTAAATACGGTTCACCCGTTTTTTTTTTCATTACGAAGATGGAAAAAAAGATTCGTACATTCGCTGTGATTTTTACTCCAGAAAATGAATTGAATTTGCAAGCGACCCGATAAAATGAGATTTACCCTAAATTTCTGCGAGGATTTTCTTTGCGCATTCCAAAGAGTCTAAGGTCGTCTTGACTACGGTTCGCCCATTTTTTTCTCCATTACCCAGATGGCAAAAAAAAAAAAAGATTCATATATTCGCTGCAATTTCCACACTGGAAACTGAAGTGAATTTGCGAGTGACCCCAGGAATGCCGAGCAAGCACGCTCCAAGAAATAAACGCTCACTTCCCGGGGTCCAGAAGTCGCTCATAAATGAGTCGGGGAATTTTCGGCCCACACCCGACCTCGCCGGAGATAATTAAATCATCAGCTGAGAAGAGGGCGAGAGCATCTTTCGCCACGTTTCGCGTGATGTCAGCCAGTCAGAGGGAATTATTCTGGCATAAATACACAAGGCGAAGGCAGGAAAAAGGGAATAAAAAGGAATCTCCGCACTCAAGTCTCGCTGAATATTCATAAGACCTCGGGCAACCCACGCGAAAAAGGAAAAAGAAAAAAAAAAACCCCAGCGGAAATACGTCTTCAAGGATGAATAAAACAATATTTCTTCATCTTCAAGATAAACACTTCATGGTGTCATTCCAAAAGAATAACGCGTATTTTTCTTTCCGTCCTTGGTACATGACCAAGCCAAACAAATCAGTTTGGAAGCACAGTAATTTGTGACTCGACCAAAAGCGATGAGTACCACGTGAAATGACCCATAACTAACTAAATTGAATTGCGAGACGTTTTTAGAAAATTCGATGGACTTGGTCGGGACAATTTCTGCTTATGTCACTTGGCGCTCCGAATGTAAGAAAAGGGGTTTCCTAGCCTAACCCATAAACATTATGCATCAAAAAATGTAAATCGAGTGTCGCACAAAATAAAGTTGCGAAAATATGATTAAGGTGTCCTGGGCCAGAAGTAATTTGCAGAGGTTGGAAGTAATATGGAAATGAGTTCGAATGTAAACATGAGTACAACATTTAAAGTTTTAATTATTTCCCACACAAATATTAAAAAAGAATCGACGTTTTTCGCTAAAAAAAAAACCGGGTTTACAGATTGCTTTCCAATCCCAGCGCAAAAAAATTCCATCACCATTCCAGAGTGTGCTGACATCAAGCCAGGTCAAGTCCATTCACGGGTTCTTGCCCTTACATTTAGAGAACGAAGCATCTGGTTGGGTCACTAACGTCAGGTACGAGTATCGAAAAAACACACGAGGAACGAAATATCTAACCCAGGGCACCCATAAACACACTGGGGGGATCAGGCAAGAGTTGAACCTTTCAGATGAGATTGATTTTTGCGCAGTTCCGTCTCATTTCTCAGGGCCTCCCCCAGAGGCGGTGTTTCCATAAGAAACTCTCGGGCTCGGAACCGATGCGATTCGCCTCGGTGTGAGATTTTTGTTTTTATTTCACTTTTTGAGATCTGGGTGGCTTTTTGCGCCCGGCGGAAGCTGGGTTGACAAGGAATGCGTGCAAGAGGGGGGGGAGATGGTTTATGGGTTCCTCGCCCTTTGCCCCAATTTTTCACATATGTGTGTCGGCATTTTTGGTGGAGCCCAGGGCCCCGGGTTGTCCACAAGGTCTTTGTCTCTGGCCTGCGCCAACGTTGGCACCTACCTATCAACGGATTTCCGAACGAACCCAGTCAACTCTGCCTTGGGGACCTTTATCTTTTCTTTTCATAGCCGAACACCAGAAGAGAACCCAACACGCTTCAACCGTTCGAAGAAAGGAACTCTAGTAATATAAAAATCAAATGACACGACCCGGGTAATATTCATCGGATCCCACGCCACTATTCAAGTTAAGCTGGGTTTCTATTCGTCACTTTTTTTTCTCTCTCATGTGAGTTACCTCAGAAACACAACCCAACACGACGTCAATGAATGTTTTCCATTGAAGCGATGTCGCAAAACAAAACAACATTGAAAAATAATCGATGATGAAAAAATGTATAAAGTTCTTCATGTAACACGTCCTCCGAAGCACAAAAAAAAATATTTGAAGCAAGCCTACTGATTTTTCTCGGTTGAGGTTATGAGTTAGGAAGATTCCGTTGGATTTTCCGATTCTGCATTATCGAAACTTCATTTTCCGCGAGCAGAAAATAGTTGCGTGATTTTCAATTGTGTTAATCATGCACTACTTCTGCGAACAAAATTTAAATACTGCGAAGAATTTGAGTTTCGCATATTTCGCCAAAAAAAAAACTAACCTTGAGACGTTCGGCACAACAGGGAACTGTGGCAAAGATGTCGAAGGCGTACATCGAACCCAGAACCAAGTCAGACCCATCCCAAGGTTTGTTGCAACCTCGACACTTCAGCGGCGAACCCCAACCTTCCAGGCATCCCATACACACGCTGTTGAGGTATTCTGCTCTGTTTTCATATTTCACCTGAAAAGTTTGAGGAAGAGAAGAAAAATGTCAGTTATTAGTGTCTAAAGGCGTGCAATTCAAGGAGTGAAGAATGATTCGTCATTTTTATCATTATTGCAAAATTAGGTCCATCACATGGACCTTGCACAAAATTTCAACTAAATTTCAGCGCTGAATTTCACACATTTTTTAAAACTTATTTTACTCATTTCAAGAGGGGAACATTATTCTTGAATTTTGCCAACGCTTCTACGCAAAGGAGGTTTTTTGGGTCTTCAATTGGCATCATTATTTCAAATAATTCTTTCATTATTTTAAAAGTGTAAACATTATTTTTCCCCATCTAGTGCGGATTGAAAGACCCATCGAATTTATTATCAAGAGCTGGAGAACATCATTCCAACGTTAACTTTAGCCACGCATTTTACGGCCGAACAGAAGCAAATCTTCGCTGGATTGCCATTTTTCCCGAGAAGGCGACGAGGCCAAGTTCAGCAGAAATTACAGCCTTTTCTTTCTTTTCCTCTGCGATAAAATACTCAGTGACCTCGCAAAATTTCTCGGCAGCACTTCCTAGGTTGTAAAAAAAAGCGTTTTTATCCAAGGTGAATGAAAATACTTTTGCGGAAGTTTCCAATTTCGTAGCCTCAAATTTTATGGCTTTTTAAAAAACTTGAACAAAAAGTGATTTCATTCGTCATGAGAACGAACCTTGATCGGGCGGTTCCAACCGAATGCAAATCATAATTATCTTTTTATTGTACCTGAGAAAATTATCGGAATTGATGGTTGATCATGAATCATGATAACGTCAATAATACGCCCGCATTCAGAAAAATAAACGGATCGCCAGTTGTTCGAATGTCGCATTACTTTATGAGGCTGGTTTTTATTTTATTTGTATTCCCCAGAAATGTGAATCAGTTCCCTCTCAACGGATTGAGGCTTATTTCAACAAATATTGCTTTTGAACTTACATTTCCGAACTCGAAACTCCGACTTCACATTTGAATACACTATAAAAGTCTTCACATATTTAGATGTTGTTGTAAATCATAAAAACTTCGTGACCAAAGAATTTATGCATCTATGAAAAAGGTAACTGGTGATAAATTGGCAATCGATTTTATTTCCGTCTTCCTTTTTTCAGCAGTCGGCTGAAATGCCAGTACTTTTTCTAATTTGGAGAACACGAAAATCTACAAAAATTAGTGTAGAATGATTCGATCAATCTCATTTCCCCCCTGAGATTCTTCGTGACGAGGTATTTAATTTAAAACTCGAAAGGGAACGCTTGTCGAGGTATTTTGAAAATCCTTCCAATAACCGTCACAATAATAACGGAATTTTAATTATTATTTTCATGACTTTATTTTGATGACATCNCAATCATCTGTCTGTCTGTCTGTCATTAATGCAACAGATGGAATAATAAAAATGTGACTCACCTCTATACACTGTTTCGAATGCTGTCGAGGCGACAGGAAAAACGTGCCGTCGATCAAAGGACACCTGGGGAAAACCACAAGTGAACGTTGCAATTTTTTTCGCATCGTGAAAAGCGCACGCACAAAAAGGAATTTGCAACTCACCGGTCAAAAACCGTCATCCACGTGTTGCACAAGCAACAAGATACTCTGCTGATTTTCAGCGCGAGAAGTCGGTTCAAAATGAACGGCCTGATGTCGTCATTCTGACCGTCGTCATCAATCTAAAAAAAATAATAGAAAGAAGCCTTCATTTATAAATCTTTTCAACATTTTTTTTTTCATTTCGAACGTCTGATGACTCGTTGTAGAGAAAAGAGAAATTTTCGCGCGACTTGGCGGAAGTGAGTCAGCAATAAAATCGGCCGTTCGCGCAATTTTCTCTACAGCTGCCAACTTTCCGGCCAACAAAGGCCGCGTGTGCAATTATTCCACGACACAAGGCTGAAAAAACATATCAACCCATAGGGTTCCTTCAGCTGAAGGACAAGAATTGTCAGAAATTTACGAAAGCTGGTTCAACGTAACTCGAGAAAGCGTTTGGAATATTTAAAAAAAACTCGCTTCCCTTCACCTCAGAACCCAATTTCACGCAAAATTCTTCTTTGAATAAGGAGAATTCCCCGATCCAAAATTTCAAAAACCTTCTCAGTAATGAACGGATGTCAAAATTTCAAGCATATGTAAAAAATATTATTTCTTTTCGTACAGGACTGCAAATTTACATCAATAAAGCCTGAACGAATCACAGGAAAAGTAAAAACAAATCAATTTTGACAAATTGTGCTGACCGCGCAATTTCTTGAATGATCCTTGTTTTTTTTAATTCGGAAGCATTTGACACTGAACGAATCCAAAAGTAAAAAAATGAAACTGGGACAGGTGAGCCATTTTTTTTATACAAGTTTACAGTATTTCTACTTCCGTCTCCTCTACTTTTCAACCTTCAATTGGCAAAATTTTAAAATGTCCACTAAATAATTTGAAAATTTGGTGGGGAGAACCCACTCAGAAAACATCGAAACCAGCCCCTGTTTATGCTCCTTAAGCAAAATTTGCCCACGTTATTACAGCAATATAATTCAGGCGTACCATTTTTTTTTTTTGGCAGAGCAGAAAAAAGCCAAGGCATGTTAAACAATAAACAAGACGATTACCGCTAGAGTCGGGACCGCAGCCGGATGCTAACAAGCAATACATTTTTAATTTCTCCACCCAGAGCGAGAAATACAGGAAACAAGAATAATAAAAAAAACGGACCCAACGATAGGCAATAAACTTCTCCAACCATTATTTTTTTCGCAAGTGAGGGGGCGGAAAAATTGAGTCGGGACAATAACAATGACCGATCACTTTTTTTCGCTCTACCTATTCAATTGCACCGACGTTTCGCTATTTTCTCGCCCTCGCAGGAAAATCATTTCCCGCCCCCACGGTGTTCTAGCTTCCTGCCACACGAAAGAAGACAACAAAAAAAAAACTGCACGGGATGATTTCATCCCACCGCGAGAAAACTTGGCACATAATTTCCGAATTAAGGCCGAGCGGAAACCCTTAATTAACCGCGAGTAATTCGACGAAGCCGCCGGAAGCTTGCGGAATTTTCTGCACCCCGGAAGCGGCTGCGAGAGGGAGCGAACGAAAAAAAAAATCCATAAGGCAAATATTGCCCAGGGAAAAGACACCCATCGACCCAACGGCTGGTTCATCCCTGACCTAGAACAAGCGGCCCAGGGTCACGGGGCTCCCACGTGGTTTCACATGGAAACGGCTGACACACACACAGAAAGAGAGAGAGAAGCGAAATAAAACGGGGGAAATCTCTCTCTCTCTCTTCCTCGTGGTCCCCCCTAGAACCCAGTTGCCAGAGCGCCCAACAACAAGCACTCCCTCTCTGGAAAGAGCCACTTCGCCCGCTATTTTTTTCCATCATTCCCGCCTTTCTCACAAGAGCGAATCGATCTCTAGCTCATTCTCAAAGTGAGGGAGGCTCGGTTTTCAAGATCGCTCGCATGGTAACACATGCCTGGTCACACGTTTGGTTCAACGGACTCTGAACCCGAAAATCGTGAGGAAAAAAGAACCCCTTTTCAATCCTGCAAGCACAGGGTGGATCATCAAAAAATATACCCCGAATAGTTGCAGCAATAAAACGGCAAAGAAAACAAAACAAATAAGGGATTAAACTTCTGAAACATCATACAGTATTCAATTTCACAGTCTTACAGGCCGTAAATTGGCATGATCACCAGACGCTTCTAAATCACCGTGTAAATTTGGTCAGGTTTTTTTTTTGTGACGAATATTGGATGGTCATGAATATGGTCTCTTAGTTCTGCCTGCTTTAAAATCATTCGCCGAAAATAGCCTTCGTTCCAGTGCGCCATTTCAGATTTCAGGATTTTTCCCAGTCTCCCCGTGATGACGATAAGATTTCTTGATTTCCATTGGAATCAATTCTGGATTAAATTTGTAAGATTCAATACCATATTCTAATTTTAAAACCATTATGAATATGCTTGGACTTCATTTATAATGGAAATGCATCTTTTGCGAATAATGCAAGGTACGATTGTGACCTCCAAAAATAAAGTCATCATATTCAACACTGGAAAGTCAGTACATGAATTCAAAATAACAGAACCCTTACATTTTTAGCTAGTCTCTTCGTTGCTGGTTTTTTTTTGGTGCTATTTATACGATGCGTATCGATTTCTGATATTCTGTATCCCCAAGAAATTGTGGTGTGGTGTTGAAGGCATCAGAAGCCTTATGCCTCACATGAATGTCGCCAGAAAATTCGGAAATCTCTCCATTTCTCTTCTCGCTTATCTTTCCCCCACAGACAAAAAAAAAGTATATTCCAGGAAGATACGCGAGATATTCTTGAAATATGCTAATGGGATATTGTTCAGCCAGAAGTTTCTCAGAGAAGCTTGGCAGAAGGATGCAGGAGTGCAGCGGTGTGTTCCAGCGGTGTTTCGGGGGTTCCTGTCTTCTTTCTGTCCATCGGGGTTGGAGAACCCGGGTCGCGGGTTCAACGGCCCCTCGCAACCCCCCACATACAGAGAAAACCCCTTCTCCTTCCTTTCTACTTTTCCTTTTGTTTACTCCTCCACTCTTTCTTGAGGATTCCACGAATATTTTTTTTTTACTTCTTCTGACTTCTAAAAGATAGAAGGCTTTAATCCTGGATCGCAATTCCATGAGATTCGAATGTTCTGCGCCGAAAATAAACTCGTGGCAGATGGATTCCGGGATTTTACGGTTAGGATATAAAAGATTTCGTTCAATTTTCCAGCAGGGGCGAGTCTGGCACATGGCGTAGGATTTGGTCAAACAGATTCCCCGGAAATGCCATTGCTTTTATCTGGATTAAATTTTCCGCAAAACCCCTCTGACAGATCCCCCCTAAAAAAAAAAAAAAACGGGGGAACTCGGGGCCAGTTTGAAAAGCGTCACTGGAACTTTCTTCGGAGGGAACATCCTTGATCCAATAATGGCAACAGCTCAGGGGCGAACCTGGGCCCAATCGATCCCAAAGTCTCGCACACACACACACGCAGTCGGATCAAACGCCGCGGGGCCCCGAAAAAGCGGGAGGAAACCTGGGTGGGGAAGATGACATCCATCTCCCCGGGAAAATAACGACCCCCCCAACGCTGCCAACTGCGCAGAAACGCAATCCTCCCCCCGGTCTGAAAACAAGGACGAATGGAGTGATACCCACGACTTCAGTTCCCGCGTCTCTAGGAGAAATCTCGATTGATACAACTGCGCATTTGGTTCTTCTCCAGTACCCTCGAACCCGGTCTTGAATTTTTGTTCCGTTATATTCTACTTTCGTCATATAATCTAAAATTATAAAAAAATAAAGCGACATTCTCAATGAAAGACTGTCGACCTGCATTTTTTTGTCTTTTATAGGTACAAGAGGAAATAAATTAGGAAGCATGGGCAGCACAAATATTCCGGGTTCAGTCAACAGATCAGGAGAGAAAATTAACATTTCCGAATAAAGATGTCGCTGTAAAACGGTTCTTTTCTCAAAATACAGGTGTAAATCTCTCTAAAATGAAATTATTCGTGTAATATATTTCATGCATGTCAACAGCCACTTCACTGATATTTTTGAATCAAGTGCTGAAGCTGAACTGAAGAAGTTCCAAAATTAGGTGTTTCTTGAAAACTTCGTTATACAGTACAGTGCTGCTACAGAATTGGGGAAAAACAACCTGACTAATTATAACTGAAGCATTTTTCAAATAATAAACCTCTAGAGTCTCAGATTGTGTAGCACTACATATTTTATAGCATCAAATATTGTATTGAAGACCGGGAAAAACTTCGTGCGTTTTCATAAAATCGTAGATTGCCAAATTTATGTTGAAAAATTATTTCTAAATTTACGAAGAGAATGAAAACGCAGAAAAACTTTTTTTGGGTTATAGTATCAAGCTTTCTTGTCCTAATTCTGGCCACTCATAACGTGGAGGCCACTTAAATTCTTCCATTCATTAAACTTTTATTCCAAGAGAGCTATCATTTGCCTTAGAATATTTTAGTGGGCAGCTGAATCAAGAAATGTCAAGTTCAATTTTCCTGGAATTCCGATAACATTGGCTAAAGACATTAAGGTATGTTGTTCGATTATTCCAAAGCTGTCTATGGTCTTCTAAAATAAATTCACACAGGTGCATATGATAATAAAACCCGGGGGTGGGGGTTCGATGGCATTCATCCGAGGAAATTCGATCTGCAAAAAGTCAACAAACTCGTATTGTTTTGACACACGTACAACTACTCCCAAGCGATCAATTAACACGTCGAGACGGGGCGTGATGACAATTAGCAAGTGTCATCCGAACACATCGTCGGCGAAGAAAAACAACTTGATTGACGAGAAATTCCCTCGTCACAATCAGGGATCATTCCAAAAGTTACTCCAACAAAAACCCATCTCCCCAAGTTTGAATTCACGAAAACCCCGATTTCCCGAAATATTTCTTCAGTTTCAAATCTTTCGCAAATTCAACGCCTCCTCGCGATTTTTTTCTTTCCGTCGAAATGCCACGGACAAGGTTGTAACACGCCCTCGCGAAGGGCAGCCACGCTTAACCTAGAAACCCGACGCCCGAGAAACCAAAAAATATGCGGGAAAAAATAAATAAATTGTAAAACGAAGTTGACAACGACGGTGACGCCGTCTCCGTCGTCGACACGCAGCGACGGGGCTTGTCGTCGCTCAGGCGTTATCGCGTGTTCTTGTTTTGTGTACATGGGTGCACGCGAAGAACACGCAAAGCTATTTCTGAGCAACGATAACCCATGCGAGCGAGGAAATAAAAAA
>CAJPEX010002597.1:0-37411 GCA_905338405.1 Notodromas monacha
ATTGTATATTAATATATTACTTCTTCCCGGTGTTAGGAATAACACCGAATAGCAATATTCGCTTGATGGCGAATATTCTCGCAATATATATCGGGGAATTGTTATACAATTTCCACCGATAACAGTGGTCACACTGGCCAGCAGACATTTCCCAAAATAAGTTTTATTCATTCCTGTTGTGGGTTTTCAAAGTCAAAGACACTTACAAAACCCACAGACACACTCTGCTAATAGAGATGAGTGAAAATCGCATGGATTTCAGGAAATAAATAAAAAATTGTGGGAGTATTTCCAATCTTTTTCAAGGGAGTAGTGAGGAAAAAAGTACCACAAGTTTCCAAATAAAAGCTTTTCCCAAGATGGAATAAATTCCAAGAATTCATATTCAACGATTTTTCACACTTGTCCCCAATAAATATGCATTTAGGAATTCTTGGGGGAAAAAATTGCAAAGCATTTATACTGCCTCCACAAATGCATTTGGTGAAGGTTTATCAACAGGGCAAAATCAAGGAGATTGAAAGCACACATGCACAATTTATTAGTTTGCACTTCAGACTCTTTGAATTCTTCATCAACTCACACACAGCATATATGACAAAATAAAATACAGTTGACTCAAAAATAAAATCTAAACATCATAATAAATTATAGATGATCAATTACTGTAATTATAATGGCAAAAAATTGATCAGAAGAAAGAAGTGTGTGCTAATTGCATAATTTTCCTCTGCCAATTCATTCGATAAAAATTCAATAACACAAGTGTTCGCTGAATAATAAATAAATAAGCTCATCTAACCGTCATCAAATTATCTACGAGTGTTTATATGAACCAAATACAGTAAAATCTCGTTACAACGAAGCCCTGGGGACCAGAAAAATACCTTCGTTTCAATGAAAAAAGACCTAAAAAATGTCTTCAACGCAAACGATTATTTCGTTTATCACTAGTCAATAAATCAGCAGCCAGCAAATGGAACCCACATTTTACTTTCCCTTCTTCAATTAAAATTATTGCATATTTCACTTTTGCAACACACGTCTGTGGCAAGAAAGAAAGAAAAAGAAGATCAAAACGCAAACTCACAGCACAGGTAAATAATTAATCAACGAAAAAAAAAAGAGCAAGTTAATAAATGAGACTCTCTTGAGAAAATTCCTACGCATTTCCCACCTTCTCATCCTTTCAATTCCGCCGGCGTCACTTATTCCGGTGACAAGGATTTACGACGCATTTTTTCCGGAAATTCTCTTCCCACCAAAAAAAAATAAAAAAATCACTTACGCATTCAGAGTATATATATATATATATAGGGTAAGAGAAAATACCGACCCGTTTCATACAATTACATGAGCGGAAAAACACACAACTGCTCGCCGACTAACGGATTAACCTAGAATGACTCTGGGAAAGTGAGCAACTGAGCTTATTTTCCGTCGGTATTTATTTATGTTCTAACGAGTTTCCTGACGAAGCACGTGTGTCACACGTGTCATCGTGATATTTTCGAGGCGACCTTTTTATTCTTATTTTTTATTTTTGGCAGCAGCGGCGTCCTTTTTCTCCTTCGACATCTGAATATTCATGGGTCATTTGCGTAAATGTCCGGAAATATACAAACTCATACATTATTTTCGCGTGTGTGTTCGTCGTTGTGAAAGTTTCTTCTGGGATAGGAATTTCCCTGCTGAGAATTTTTCGGCATTTTACAATTTGTGTCGTCAAATATATTGACTCATTGGCCCGATTTTTCTTTTGGATTCCGAATAACTTGAGTAATTTTTCGAATAACAAAAATTTTAATGAAGGATTACTCGAAATTTTTCCACGCCAAAATATTTTTTATAATAGTCACCGAGAATTATTAGCAGCCAATAAAAATAAATCGAAGCTCCGCAGTGTCAAATTTTTCTCTTCATTATTTTCCTTGATTTCACTCGTGACCTTGGGGGGTTTCAATGAAAAACCGATCCATAAAACCTTAAAATGTCATTACTTTTCCATTAAGCCTTTCGAAATGCCATTGACCACACTTTTAATATCCGCATTTTCAACACAAGACATTTGCAATCGTCAATTTTTCAGCAAACATTTCCTTTGGATAATGACTTAAATCAAAATAGTCAATTTTTTGCAGAAAATGGAATGCAAATCAAGTCCTCGAATTAATATTCAGGATGCAAAAATGATTACAACATCAAAATTAATACCGATTTACGAGGAATTGTGCAATCGAATAAAATCGGCGAATATGTTTAAAGGTCTTTTCATTTCAAATTAGACAATGTCACTCGTATTTGAAAAAAAAAATTAATACGCTTCGGAAACCTAAATCCGCATTTATGTGCAATTTCATAGAAAATCGAAATTCAATTTTCACTTTGTTTTCCATATAAAATATTAATTTTTAAAAATAAAACACCTTGTTCAGAAGGTACCCCAGGAGTAGAGTAAAAATCGCATCATTCAAACGATATTCGACTGATTGTGTGAATGCTGAAAAGCTTCAAAAAAGATTTTTTTTTAAACATTTTAATTAAAAACTAAATCCTGATTTCCGTTTTCACCATTTTTCTTGGCCACTTGAAAAGCATAAAAAAATGTCTCAAACCCGCGATTTCAAATTTCTGTTAAAATTGGCATTCGTCAAAAATAAATGGATTTCCTGAAACACATTTTTAAAAAATTACTGCGAAATTCCAACCCTTACTATTCAAGTTTTCCGAGTCTCTCAACTGGACTGGTGGACAAACAAAATAAAAAAGAAGAAAAGTCCATTTTCGAAATTTGCGCAAACATTCCTTCACGCCAATTTAAAATGCCGCAGCACTCCCATCATTTCTTTCCAGCATTGCATTTATTTTTTCAACACATCACACACACACACACACACACACACACACACACACGTGCGCCAAACGTGGATCCAATACCTCAGACAGACAGACATGAACAGCACGCGTCAGAACAGACCGACAGACACAGAACAGCTAGTACGTACAGCATATACAGTATATATATATATATTGTACTGTACTGTACAGTATATATATATATATATATATAAATGCCCCCAGGGGTGTTGCACAACAACAACAACACAAGCAGCAGCAGCACCACCAGCACCGGGCTGGTTGGGAGGCGAGACCCAACGACCGACCCAACGACTTCTCGGGTTGCGCAAGGTTGGCCAAAGAAAGAAAGACAGACAGACACATACACAAAGAGCACAGAGAGACAGGGATTGAGAACCCAAGTCCAGGGCGCCTCTGGCCGCCGACCCAAGAAAGATAGAGAAGCCGCCGCAACTGAGCGTGACTCGATCCACAAAAAAAAAAAAAAAAAACCGGGGTCTGGGTTTTTTTTTTTCANCAGCCGAAACTGAGCGTAACAAAAAAAAAAAAAAAAAAAAAAAAAACCGGGTTCTGGGTTTTATTTTTTCAACTTTTGAAAGAAACAGAACTGAAACCCGTACTGTGGTTGGTACCCACTCTGTCTCTCTCTCTCCCTCTCCGTATCCGTCTCTTAAAACAATAAAATATAACAAATACTGTTACAAAATGTGTTTCTGTACAACAAACTTTTTTTTCTGAAGTCTCACCAGAAGACCCATCGAATAACACATTGAAACAATCCCGTTATAACAAACTTCCCAGTAATTCCAATAAAACAAACTCTTCAAAGGAAATCTCTAATATATTCTCAAGGTAGAAATTTCATGACTAAGACAGGCACAGTCTGAAATTACTGATCCCAAGTGTGACTGACAGGTTCTTATTGCAGCATGGATGGAATCTGATGTGACAAACATGTTTCCAGGTGGTCCCATTCATCATCCTTCCAGCATGAAAATATTGGTGCAAATCATGGAATTCTAGATTGAAGCCAATTTTTTTCTCAGAAAATCATAGTTTTTTTTTTTAGAAAATGTTCTTAAAAATCTGAGACAGAGAAGCAAAATCTATTGTAAGGAAGGTATGATGGAACATTTTTGTCATTGATTTTGAAAGTATCATCAAAAATTATTCAGTACAGTACAACAAACTTTTTCTGAAGTCCCCAAAAGTTATTTTTTTTCAGCTAGGATTTTTACAAAATACTGATGTACAAGTATTCAGACCAGAAGTAAGTAAAAATTTCTCAATTCTCCTCAGTCTTGACAAACATTTTTTTTCCCCAATCACATACAGGAGTTTAACAATAATTTCATAAACCATTTGTGGTACTTGGCATCAGAATCAAGAAGAACCATTTCACAACAGTAAGAGAAAATTACATCTTTAAGAAAAGGAAAAAGAAATAAATCATACAGTTTTTTTTTTTAAACTGGTAGCAGAAAAGAACACACTTTTACAGTCCATCACCTAATCACATCAGAGTCAAGGATGATTTGCCAACTCTGAAAAAAAAAAAAGCAAAAATGCATCTGATGAAAAATTCTAGACAAAGCAGCAATTTCCATCCATTTATAGACCCTCATGAACGTGTTCAAGGCTGAAATTCAGTACTTATCAGCAGTGGCTTCCAATAATATCATAACTTTTGGCACAATATATCCTGCAGTGTAACCACAACAACAGCTTTTTATAAAAAACTCAGAAACACCTTTTCCTCCGCACCTTACTACACTTCTTGGTCCCAAAAAAAAAAAAAAAAAAACTTGTCAAGTACCCATTGCAAAATTCAACACCCGAAGCTCAATATCTTCAGTTTATTACCTTTAAGTCCTCATAAACTCCGATGATAAGTTCACCCATCAAGTTACCAGTAACAAACGCTTCAAGGTAAACCTTTCCTTTTTCAGCATGAAACAAAACGCAGTATATGAACAAAATGAAACTTCAATTTCGTGAGCAAGGTCTCCAAACATCAATAAATCTCAAGGGGAATGCGACAGCAATCACCACTTCTGTGCAGGAGAGAAAATAAATTTGGAATTGTAATGACGCCCTGAGCCGGGAATTACTAATGACTTGAGATATTGCCCCTTCACTGAGGAATGGACTGATTGAAGGACTTAATTGACTCGTACCAAGGAATGCATTCCAATCCAAAAGCAAAAAAAAAATGGAGGAGCAATTACTGACACCTGTGGGAATACATGACTCATGTCAATGTAGGTCAGGAAATGGGAGGAGTCTGAGAAATGTCTTTCCTGAAGCAATCACATAAAGTAAAGTACTGTAGTTAGTCAGTTATACTAGAGTATCAGTACTTTGAAAATGAAGAACCTCATTTACTTCAGCACTATACTACTTCAAGTAAGATACACACCCTGGTTTCTTTTGGAAGAAAAGTTGTAGATGAATGCATTTTTTTTTAAAGATGAACATCCCAATTCTTGGACATAAAATTAAATTACATTTCAAGTCGAATTCCCAGAGAGTCCCTGACCAATTATAACTCAAAAACATTTTGACTCCCATTTCCCTTGGTCAACTTTTCCATTGCCTTTGCGTTCTTAAACTTGGGCTAAATCTTAGAAAACATGATACAGGAAAATTGAAAAAATGTATTTTAATGATTTTCACAAAAGCGCCTTCCTGCAGGAAGGAAATCTATGAGTGATCAACACATTCAATAATAATTGGAGCATAACACGATCCCACATTCACAAATGAATCCATTTTTCCTTACTCAACAATTCCCTCGATTATTTTTTTACAGTTTAAATGCATCTCAAAGAGTGAGAATACAAAAATGTGAATTTACTCTCACATGGAATTGTATTTTACAATTTGAAATTTAACCATGCTCCCCATTTGAATGAAATTGAATTTACCTAATCATACTTATATACTATAGATGTATATACTGAATGCAAATAAAATGTAGTGTACTTGTTATGCAATTGTTTTGTTTGCATGTGTTACTAAGAATATTCTCAACATTCAATATAAATGTCAGTTTGAATTTACATAAAAATTGGCAATTGCGCAAAAACTCAAAGAGGATTTACATTTCAATTCTCCCTTCTCTTCACTTCAAACCTCCCTGAGGAAAACTTGAATCAAATACAAGATAAAAACTCAAATTTCAATTTAAGATCGGTTGAGTATTTAAGATTATTACTTTTGGAGAGTGTTTTTTTGAAAACTTGATTGGGAGTTTATTAGTAGTGTTCTGAAGACGTTCTGGGTTTACCTTCTTTTTTTTATGTATATGTTGCGCAAGAAATTGCAGGAATTTGTTTTCCTTCCCCTTCCACAAGTCCAACCCACAATCCCACCACTGGACAAATCACTCAATCACAAATTACAAAACCCCTACAAACACACTCCACCCATGGGAAATAAAAGAAAAAAGGGGGGAAACAAAAGGAAGAAAAATGACCCCAAATAAACTGTTGCTTGACCACACAAAAGAAAGAAAGGGAAGAAAAGGAGAACCAACAAAAAAAAAAAACGAGAGAGACAGACAGCAAAACCGCGCTTTTTGTGGGGCTCCCATCGGGCCTCGGTGGTCTCACCGTCGGCGGGCCGTACCTGGAAAGCCGGAAGTGAAAAACTAACGTCCGCTTTTTGCTTCCTTTGACGTGGTTTTATTTTTTTTAAGAAAGAAAGAAGGAAGGAAGGAAGGAGGAAAAAGTTCACGAGGTGTTACGAAAAAATGCGCATTTCAGTGGCTCGAAGGTGAAATAGTACAGCTGAAAAACAAACATTATTTTTTTTTTTTGCGCAACAGTCCCCGAGGTTGGAATGCGAGAAAAATATAACCTGTTATGCGTTGAAAAATAGGGACAGGCCAAAAATCAATTACTTTCTTCGTCGTTTAAAACTCATTCAGGTAAATGTAACGAACGACTTGTTAGTCTTGAAATATCTTGCCAATAAAATTTGTCTTCGCATAAACATATATAAAAACCAGGTGATTTAAAATCCATAAAATTCATTTCCTCCGTTTCAAAAAGGTGACAAATTTTGACCATAACATATCTTCTAAATTCTACATCATAAGACTCAGTGCTTTAATGCTGAAAGGAGAGAAAGGCGCACATAGAGACAGAAAAAGGTCATAAAACAGTTATTTACAGGAGGAATTGAAAGCTTTTATTTAATCATCTTTATTTCACTGTTTATGCACACTATAGAGGAACTCAAATTGGAATAGATGAGAAAGAAGTAACACCAATTTTAATGGTTTCCGTCACACTTCAAAGCAAAAATCCGAAAAAGAACTCTTGCTAGAATTAAACTCTTGCTCAACAGTGAAGAAAACTTGGGAATTCACCAGACACGTAAAGGAGTTAAACAGGTAAGTTACATGTGTAGTAAGTTTACACCCATCTACAGTGACCTCCAATGGTGACCCTAAAATTATGACGTCCTTTAAATGAGACGAAGTCCCAACTAGTAGAGTGGGCGTTATAAAATCAAGAGGTAAATTAACAAGCAAACTTTGATTTAGTCACAGGTGGAATTTCCACATTTTTCTACTTTTACAATTTTTTGACGCGTTTTAATAAATGTCTTCATGAGGCTCACTTCGGATTTCTTAGTTTAGTAGAATCTCGGTATAACAAATGATCACTTGAAAATTAATTTATCTTTATGTACCTGTCTAATAGCAACGATGTTGAATGAGTTAATTAAAACGATATTTATCTCTTACAGCGACGTTTTTTAAATGGTCCCAGTGGCTTTGTTGTACGGAGATTTCACTAACTTGAATTTGATTAATTATTTCACCGAAGTTAATTCAATGTACGGGTAGACTCTCTTTGTACAGTATAACGAATTTATTTTTGGTTCTCTATACAACGAAATTCTCCCGACGTCGAGTTTTTTTTTTTTTTTTTCATTGTCCTTTTGAATCTCGTAGCAACCCGAAGTTGATTAAAAAAATCCCCCAACAAGAGCAGCAAAAAAAAGGAAAACCAGCCTCAACAACACTCCACAAAATTCCGCGACGAGTTCTCAATTTTAATTATTTCTGGACAGTAACAAGCAAATGCTGTACTGTACTGGACTCACATCACATAGGAAAGGGAAACAGAAAACGGGATCCTCGGGGTGTGAGGAAGCAAGTACAGTATTTTTTATTCATTCGCCTCTATTCATTTTTTATTTTTTCCTTTTCATCTGGCTGGAAAAGGGGCATGTGAAGACAGAGGCAACCAAAGGCGCGAAGCGGGACTTTAACTGCCTTCCTTCCCAAGGCGGCACAAGCTCATTCTGTCCCACGAAAAAAACGTCCCCTCCTCTGAAACTCCTGCTGCTGCTCACTTCATGCGAGACCGTTATTTCTCAAAAATTTTTGCAGGCTCTGCGAAGATTTCGGTCTTCCGAGAAATAATATCGTCGATCTTTCTTCCCGTTTTGCAGCTTCATTTTTTTGAAAGTTGAATGTTATTTATTCCCAATAATACTGAACGCCGGAAAAAAAAAATATTTCAACTTTCGTAGCAGCTAAACACGAGTCAAAAATTCAAAATTGAGTCAACTTGAGTTGAAAAATACTGTAAATTGGAACCTATATACATAATCTTGCACACGAAACAAATCAGACTACGTTGGAATCACAAAAATATTCACACACAATTGCACAACAACAACAAACAAACCGCAAAATTACTTGGAAAACCTCGATTCAATGTTTATATAACAATTTAAAAAAAGGTTTCGCAACATGTTTCATACAATGAAGGCCATTCTCAAACCGAGACAAATTTTGAGAGGGCGTTATTTGAAATTGGCGTAGGAGTCTCACTTCGATTGTTTACTTTAATGTCAGGCAGGTGTCGCCCAAACATCAACCTACCTACAATTCATATTCCAAAAATAAATTACAGATCTATGCAAGGACCTCTCAATTTTTTTCTTGTGATTGCCCAAAATCAATAAATCAGAATATTGTCAACGATGACTAAATTTATTAATTGATTCAATGCAGTTCCCTCAATGTGAATATCAGAGACTTAGAACTCATTTTAAGAATTGTTTTCAACACAAATTTCGCAATGATGTAACTGTCATTACTGTTTTCAAATAAAGTAAAAAATATTTCTAGTGAGTGGATGGGGGGAAAAACAAAATAGCTTCGATGTTGATTCTGTCTCACTCCACAACGATTTTCTCTGCTTAAGGAAACTTTTCTGGTCCCATCAATTTCTCTACAGCAAAATTCCTTCTACAACAGTTTTTTTTTAAATAATGTCGTTGAACGAAGAGTCCACCTGCATATTTTTTCCCCTTGCTTAATTACTCCAGAGTCATTGAAAAGCGGGTCAATCGGTTACAGATACTTCAACCTTAAAAATAAAACAAGAAAAAACAACCCTCGCCATCGGGCATGAGATAACACACACACATACACACACACCGTGAGTTACACAATAACTAGAGTCCAGTTTATTGTTCTTTTTTCTAGCAGTAGTTGAGGGGGGGGGGAGAGAGAGAGGTTTAATTGCCCCTCTGGTGTCAATCACCGTCCAATTAAAACCGCGCCGACATCCCAAAGCGGAAAATGCATCGATCAACGTTCGAACAGCGGCAGGGAAAAACAGCTGACTCACGCTTTACTTTCTTCCCTTTCACAATATCTGATTCATGGCGCCATCTGGTGTTGATGAATGAGCAACAGGCGGAGGGAAGAAAAATAAAACGAAGCAGAAATGAAATGCTATATATTTTCAAAATGCTATACGTTTTCAAGACTTTAGAGTTCTGAATCACTAAGCTGACTTACTTGCAGGCACAGAATAATGTAAAAACATGATTATAGAACGACATCTATGAATGGAAATTCGAAAAGTAGAACACCAAGGACAGAATGCATCCAAGTAAAAAAGAATAATGATCAAAAAACCCAGCAAGCTTGATTTACAAAAAGATGCATGAAAATTCAAGAGAATGAAGTTTAAATTGGCTCCTATTCACTTTATGACTAAGTCATTCTTTTCCCAGATGTCACCTGAAGTATTAACCTTGCCCACACCCAAAATGACACCACAAAGCAATCATTCAGATCCCATTTATGCTTCAAAAGTATCATTCTCAAGTGTATGTTCAAGTCATGAATAATACAATTAAAATCATGAACATTGAATAGAAAAAAATGATAAAAGATTAATAACTTTGCTATTCTCTTCATGAACACAACCTTTTGCCTGGAATTTACATAAATATCATATAAATTTAGACACCTAGAAAATATAAGTGAAAGTATTGTCCATTGTCAATTCGAAAGGTCATATTAAAGAATATAATGTTTTTAGATAAATAAGTACATATATTTCAAACATTTTCACAAAATAATACTTGTATAAATTTACTGGTGCATAACACAAAAAATACCATTTTGCGAAAAACGCATCATAGTATTCACATATTCTCAAACTGACAAAAGTTCACCAATATTTTGGCCCCACCTTTCCATCATTAAACATTTTGAATGACATGTAGAGCAAAAATGATCCTCACATTTCTCAGTTTAGTGTCATGCTCAAGAGTTCCCACAACAGAAAATATCAAATTTAAATAACAAATGAGCTCGTGAGAAGTTATTGGCATCAATTACCAACAGGGGCAAACATGTCACCAACAACAACAACAACAACAACAAAAAAAAACACCAGCGTCCTTTGCTTCAAAAAAAAAAAAAAAAGAATCAGAAAACAAGGTGTATGATGCAATTGAATACCAAATCGTAAAGGAAAGAAGAAAAGAAAGTTGTCCAAGGCACATTTTATTTCTTCATTCACAGGCCTCATCGCATCAATTTCTCAAGTGCTGCCTTGGGATTGCACAACCAGTGCGGCTGAGGGATGAAAACTTGTGGCTTCAGTCACAAGTGCTTTTTTTTATTCTCCAGTCTTCCTTATTTGACTTCCTACCATTTCCTAGGAATGAGGGGGATTCCTTCTTCCAGCCTGGCTCAGGACCAAAATTCAATACCAAATGTATAATTCTCACAGAGTCCCCTTTTATGGGTTTCCTGTCACTGCATTCAAATTTTTTTTAGTGCCACAAGGTCAACAAGTGGAATTTCTTCTACTTTTCAGTATACTGTACTGTACTGCACTGGCAAGAGCACTAACCCAAGTGATTATTCTTAAACCCTGTACCTAGAAAATAGGAAGGAATTCTTTTGGCCTGAAATTAACTTTGAACAAAATCATGTTATTTTCCAAACTCACAATACTGTAATCAATATATGATTCATGAAATTCCAGGGGGATTTCTTTTTCATCAAGTCTTCACATTTAATCTTACATTCATTCTGACTTCAAGTGCTTTGGAGATTAGAAAGTCAGGTATAAATATCCCTTATTGTATTATAATCAAAGTCTGAGAGTGTTCCTTGCAACTGCTTTCACCCCTAAAGCAAATGAGTCAAGAAATAATTCAAGATACTGGACATGCCTAGAGAATAAAATATATTTTTAGAGTTTTGCAATATTCACAAAATCATTTGGTCAAAGACAAAACTTTTGAACTGATGTCAAGTATCCTTTGGATTTCAGTAGCTCATCCCAATCAATTCAGTTTTGACTTTATTCATTTAAACACAACTTTGAAGGCCTAGTTTAATGGCTCTTTACAATACTACACTTACATGGTGTACATCAGGGGTGCCCAAGATACGGCCCGCGGGCCAGATCTGTCCCGCGGAGGCTTTTCATCTGGCCCGCTAAGCAAGCATGCAAATCCTCACCAAAAAATTAACACCATCAAAAAGTAAAACTTGCAAGTTTTTCAAGACGTCTTGTTTTGATTACAAATTTTACAATAGCTTCAAAAATTTTATTATGATTCTTTCTAACAAGAAAGACCAATAGAACAGTATGCATTGCTTTGTGATTTCATTGATCCCGTTGTTCAGATGAAATGGCAGAGTGAAATCTGGGAATTTAAATGTTACCCCTGCAGGTTCTGTTGTATTTTTAATTTTCAACGTAGAGAACTATCCCATTTCTATATGTCATCGAATTAAAAGACTTATCGTACTTGTTTTAATTATTTTGAAATTATCTGGTAGTACATTTTTACGTAAACACTTACCTATACTTGTTTAACTCAAAGACATTCAGCAATGGGCCAATTGAGATTGAAAATTTGAGATAGGGTAAATTTGAAGCAGGGACAATGTGAGAAAGGGCCAATATGAGAAAGGGACAATATGAGGCACAGGGGCCAAGGCAATTTAGTGGCAGGGACAATGTGAGAAAGGGCCAATATGAGAAAGGGCCAATATGAGGCACAGGGG
Organism: Notodromas monacha; assembly: GCA_905338405.1. Taxonomy (NCBI): domain Eukaryota; kingdom Metazoa; phylum Arthropoda; class Ostracoda; order Podocopida; family Cyprididae; genus Notodromas; species Notodromas monacha. The sequence goes on from CAJPEX010002597.1 coordinate 12,212, forward strand.
CCAAGGCAATTTAGTGGCAGGGACAATTGGAGGCATGGCCATTTAGAGACAAGGAAAATTTGAGGCTGTCCCAAAGCAACTCTGCACACAAGATATTTTGTATACACTTATTTTCTGGTCTTCTCCAGATTCTTGGTGAATTTTAGGGAGTTTTCAATTGCACTAAAATTTCTGGTTGTTCTCAGATTCTCCCCCACCTCCTTATCTCTGTACACAACATTTTTTAAATTGGGCCTAATTTTCTGGCTTTAGCATGATTCCATTTGAAGATGTTTTTGAATGTTATGCTTTCGAATTTCAACATTTAAAATGCGTATTTATATATACATTACCTTTTTATTTGTGTGCTACAGATTTATTGTGCTCTGTTATGTTTTAGGTGTATTACAATGTATTACAACAATGTATTAGGTGTATTACAAGAGAGGAAGGAAAGAAAGAACAATTTTTTTCAACCTGAAAAAATCTCTGCATGGTTGTGCTCATGGGATATTCATTCATGTCACTTTTTGACCAAGCAGTGCCATTTTTGTTCCTTTTCACACCTTTAATAATATATATTGGGGAGAAATACAGAAGTATTTTTGATAATGCTTCTATCTGAAAATGACTCATATTATCCATACCTCAAAATGTATCTGCCTCAAATAATCCTTGTCTCCAGAAGTTTCTGTTTCATATTGTCCTTTGTTATATCAAATCACTCAGAATTTTCATTTGCTTATTTGTTTTTGGACTTCAGTTGAATCATTTTGAAAAGTTATGCAGATTAAATTCTATGATTTCATTAACAAAAATTCAGTCATGAAGCTATGAAGATACAAGTTGAACTGTATCAGTAAAATGCAGCAAAAAAGTTTATCAATGGGAAAAAACAGATAATGAAAAACCTAAAATCCTTTTTGAACTTGATAAGAAAATATAATAGTTTCAACAATGCCAGGAATTTATGAATTACACAATGTTTTGTACAGCATTTATTTTGCCTTTTTTTCCATTGTGGCCCTCATAATGATTTTCTATTTCAATGTGGCCCTTGGCCACTTCTGAGTTGGGCACCACTGATTTATGATAATATAAAAAGCTCAGTTTCTTCAAGATATAAAAATGTTGAAAACGTGTATATATTTCTGTAGAAATTTTCGGGAAGTGACCAATGTCCAGATGTCGGGGAAGAATTTTTGAGTTTTCAAGCGTCAAAAAGTCAGTTTGTCCGCATGTCGAGGCCCTACTGATCATCATCCTGACAGTAATGGCATAAGTAACTGAACTGAGAATGAATAAGACTATTTATTTTAATTTCGTCATGGCAATGCACTCTTTTTGAGTCATTTTAAATTGCTTACTTTGCGGTACACGCATGGAGTATTGCCAAGCAATTGACATCAAACATCCTAGAATCGGCAGCTTAACTTTTTTCGAATAATAAGGGAATGAAAACTTCATTGTGCGGGTTGTATTTCTGTGAACATGGTACTGTATTTCACACTTACAAGTCTGACTGCTGCTTCATGTAGACCTTTCCGCATCAGTCGGTTCATCTGGCTGAAGAACTCATTCGCGTCGAACCTAACCGCTTCAGTTTCCTCTTCCAAGGAGGAAACTTCTTCGGTCATTGGTTCAGCAGCACAAGCCATTTTCTGTAAAGGACAGGAAACAACAAAAGGCGTCTGAATAACAGTGACCAGAAATCGAACTCCCGATACAAATACGACGCGTACTGGGTTCTGAGCGAATTATTCCAACACGAGTTTATTTGGATGTGAATTCAAAAAGAGGTTAAATCGACATAGATCACAATCTTGCAGAATTAGACCCTTCAGGGATTTCGCCAGCTTTAATCCTAATCCTGCTCGCTCGGCTTCAGCGTTTGTCCCGACCCACTGAAAGCTTTGAAGGCATTTTCTGCATCCGTATCCTTGACCTGGTCAGGATACTCCAGAATCACGCCGGGCATGAATTTCAACGTTCCGAACTTCCACTCGAAGTCGGGTACACCTGCTTGAGTGTCAGGCTCCGCTGAAGACTCTTCATCCATTTCCACGTCGACGGTTTTGCGGTTCACTAAACGTTGGCCCTGGCCAGTGAACGACTTGAAATCCGAGGTTTTAGCGGCCTCTGGCACAAGAGAGACTTTGCGTAAAGCTGCCGCAGCTACGGCCTCTTGAGAAGCTTTGGTAAGGGGACCTTTGCTCTCTTTCAAAGGTCTCAGATCCTCATCATAACCTGTGGAAAAATCAATCTCTTTCACCGTGTACTGCATATATAGTGGGGTCTGGGTTAACGAAGGCCCTGGCTTACGAACGTTTTGGTTAACTGACTTTGGGTTCGGGCTTTAGTTGCCTCGGCTAAAAAACTCCGACTAGGTTTACAAACTTGCATACGTGAGCGGGTACAATTTTTTTAGAGCCAAATCCTGTGATTTCCTGCGCACAATTCATCTCGTTGATGTATTGATTAAAACAGAGCTTCAATCTGAAATTCTGCGTAATACAGGTAAGAAAAAGCTTTCAAGTTCCAAATTCTCATTGTTGATCTGTTCTGGGGGTGGAATGGGCTCCTAAAATTTATATTTATGAAATACACAGTTATCAAAGGTACTGTGCAGCAAAATTCTTGGAACTGATTCCCTCAACCATCACAATCTCAATGACATTCCCGGAATATACATACGGTAATAGACATGTTACAAAACTCATTTTACGGATGGTTGTTCCACACACCAAATTAAAGTAGAACAAGAACTCTCAGGTTATCAACTGCTAACAAAATTTTTTGTGAACGCTCACAGGCAGCAAATAAAGCTTGTACCTCACTGACGGTACCGGTAAAGGTACTCTTACGCACAGAATCGGAGAATGACTAGGGAGTTGGGGGAAAGTTCCATGAAATAATGTTTCGGGGACCAATTTTTGAATATCCAAACTTTCAAGCTATCATCTTCTACCGTTCTCGACGTTCAATTTCGATAATGTTGCATTTCAGCAAGCATTCCACCCAATATTTGGAATTTCGAATTTCCCGCACTTTTATTCCAAGAAATGTTTCGGGACACCCAAACTTTCGAGTAGGCAGAGAAATACTGTATTAGAACACTTACCCAAAGGAGGAGCGAACTCCACATTCATGTCACACTCAATGATGCTGACGGCAACAGCAGGTTTCGTTTCCAACACAGAAATCTCATAAACATGCTCGTTGTAGTGAATTGCGATGACATCGCCCGCGGTGAGACAAGCATAGTTTCTCAGAGCGTTCTCCAAAACAGCTTTCGGATTCGTAACTTCCAAGAATCCCAAGGCCAATGGCTGCAAGTACAAGTACAGTAGACAGTAGTATGATAAGTACTTCTGAATCGTTATTACAGTCAAACTTCGTTGACAAGACCCCATCAGCAACAGCCGATTTTTCCAATCTTTCCTGATGCGCATCGGTAACCAACCAGCCAAAATTGCCGAAAACTCAAATATCCTCTTGCCAATTAATTTTGTCTTCAATGGCCTGCCAATGAGAACCAGGTTTCTGCAAAAGCTCTCCGATAAAAAAAAAACACAACACAAAGATGACATAATTTACTTCTGGGAAAATTAGCTAGACATAATTTACGCATACCAGGGTTCTTTCGATTGTTTACTTCAAAAAGACGAATTTTATTCGCTATTACACTTTATTTTCAGCATTATTTTAGCTTTTTTGATGAAGCACCAACCCCTGTTATACCGCCACACTCCTCACCAACAAATGGCGGTGGTTTATCGAGGTTTGACTGTACTATACAAAAAAAAAACTCGTAAACTGACCTGAAACCTCGAGAAAGTCGCCCTCGGCAGAGTAGCAGTCTGAACGCGCACCAACTCTCCTTCTTGCAAAAACAGGTTTTGCATCATCCAGTGCGGCATGTAGAGTTTCCCTTCTTCAGCGACAAACTCCAGAACACCACAGTGAGTAACTCGGTCCGCAGATTCATTCGTCAGCTTGAAGAGCATCGGATAGGAGATGTTCAGTTGTGACAACTGGTCCAGGGCTGAGGGTGGCATGATGATCTTCCCGCCCTTGTCAACATGCGCTCGTTCTTTCCCAGGGAACATGGAAATCGAATAACACCTGTACTGGTTGTTGAACGGCCTCGCGGTCCATATGTCACTGAACATCATGATTTTCTGCTGAACACAAACACGAACGCACATTTCAACTGAAGCGACGAAATAAGCAGCGAACGGAAATCACATGGGTTCCTTTCGTACGAACACCGCGCCAGAATTTTTCGTTTAATCAGCTAAGAAACAAAAAATTTTAAAGAAAAACTGCTGCCATGATGAAGCGAAAGAAGTCATGCTGAGTGTATGGAAACTGTGTTCTGAAAACCATGGTCCACAAAAGTTTTTTATTGGTCTGCGGGAAAATTTTCTTCAGCCTAATACATTTACCAATGGTAGTAATGAAGTCTGTTATCTTTATCTGAAATTTCAATGGAAGTTGAAATTATCTGCTGAAAAAAAACTTGGCTTTTCTCCTTGAGAAAATTCACTTCAGACAAATTTCCACAGGCTGAATTTATTTATTTCAAGATTTCATTCTGAAAAACCTTCTTTGAGGCCCAACTGTCTAATTTTTTGAAGACATTGCATCATATCTGCTTCCTTGTTTCTCAACTTCATTTTTTCAATGAACGATTTTTTTTTGGAAGACCTTACGGCAGAGATTTTCAAAAATGGCTGCTGATCTGCAAAAATTGCATGGAACTTGGCCAATCCCCAAAAAATTTTCCGAAAATTTGCCCGTTCACAAGTCGAATAAGGTTGAGGAACACTCCATTCGAAGAAAGCTAAAAAGAGATCCTCCATACATGAGACAACTTCAAAATTTTAGCGGAACGGATACCCTGCAGAAATGTTCGTAAGTTCACAATTTCGTACATTTGAACTACCTGACTTTCGCTGCATCAGGGATGGACAAACTTCTGACACTAATTTTGACAGATAATACAGTACATTAGGTCGAAAAAAAATTAACGCGCGTGGAATGAAAAACAACTTTTTTTAACCTTTAATTCCTTAGCTTTTTGATGGAAAAAGCCGGGTGTTCAAGAGAAAAGAACCAAAACGGATTCCGGATCTAAATTGTCACTAGTCACATTCGTCAACAAAGTCACAATTTTTCTTCAACAGCCAACGGAACTACATGAGCACACTCAGTGAGAATAGCCACACACGTCGTCCTCCAACGGACATCCGTCAGGATGGTTCATCTTGAACCAACAAAATTGTGTCTTCCAAGGCACATTGTCACTTTTCTGTCTAGGTGTCGGCCGTTTGAATTCAACCCAGCCTTGCACAACTTTGAAAATGAAGTGCTGGTTCCTAATCAGAGTCTGTAATCCACCACACTGGTCCTTCAAGGTCTGCAGGACATCTCCGGGAAGAGCATTGACGATTTCGATCAAAGACACTGTCCCACCGGCACCCCACCTTGCATCCGATTTAGAATGCACTGCAGGACGACAGGAATTGAGCAACAGCTCCGAAACTGTCTTCACGACCAAACTGACGATTGCGGGGTCTATTTTGGTACAGTTCCTCACAGGAATAGCTTTATCTCTCGGCGTGAAGCTCGTAGCGGCACTTCCAAGGTTCATAAGCTCCACAACATGCCTCTTGGTCTCTTCTCGGTTTCCCTGGGTTGCCAGTCCCAAAAAGCAGTCTCTTTTCGTCGACGGGATCCTCAGGCGGTCAGTCAACACGTCAAACCCACATTCCTACACATAATTCCGCCGCTGAGCACACAATCGTTAATAAATTCATACGAAACCAACCTTTCCAATTTCGCACAAATAATGCTTGTAGGAGGAATACACAGAGTTAGTCCAAGAGTCGCATTCTCCGAAATGGGACGGATTCGTACCCCGTGAAAACTTCCCATTGAAGTCAAACGGGCAACAGGGAAGAACAAAAAAGTTGGTTTCCGGTGACGAATTGAAAGCGATCACGGAAATCCAGGGGGTCAACTCATCACTATGGTTTCCGATCACCCAGTCAACATTTGGGTAACTTGAACGCGGTGTCACTACTTCTTCCTGCAATAAAAACTTTAATTTTTGGAAACACATCTTCCAAAAAATATCGTGGAACACACCTTCAAATAAAGATTACTATTCTCCAAAAAATTCCACATTTCCCTACTCCTGAGATCAACTCCAAATCCTGGATAGCCTTCGAAGTAGAGAACGTGAGGGAGAATACCATTCCCACAGCCAAGATCTACAAAAGATGGCTTCTTTCCCGGGAAACGTTTATTCCAGAACGAAACCAAGTAAGCAGCTATTCCTATCTCTTCATGAATGTCCTTCTGAGCGTTTGATCCAATGAACACCTGCAGACGTCAAACTTTCATGACAAATTTGAAAATCCGACGGAAAAAATAGTACGACCTTTTTTAACGCAGGAGCGTACGTTTTCTTCAGTCTTTCGTAATTCAAGTAATAATCCACCACGTCAACTAGGAGCAACGAAGAAGGCACGGCGACTAAATCAACATCACTCATCATGGGGGCTCCAGTTGAAATCCAGTTAACCATCTTCGAGAACAATTTTCCTGAGATGAATTCGTATCTGCAATAGAAGGAATAAGATTTCTCTTCATGATCAATGTCTTCTTTGGACATTTGAATTTTAGAAAGTACAGCGAAGGAATGCGTTAGTTCCAGATACAGCACAGTACTTAGATTTACACGGGATGTCCCAGTTAGACGCGACCTCCGATATTTTTAGAGTAAGTGTGACTTTGGATGTAAAAAAAAATCGAACATAGCCCAGGATGTGCTAAACTTCTCAGATTTTTCTTTCGGAGTTTGAAAAAAGTTTTTCAATTGACTGCATGAGCAAAAATATCCAGTTACATCCAGAATTCTCCACCCATGTGACAGAGGGCAAACAATTTGCCAAACCAGCTACCAAATTGGATTAGTTGGTTGTTTAACCCATTATCTTCTCAAAATTTCAGATAATGGTTAAAAGTTTAGAGCAACAAAAAATTTCAAGTTTCTAGGAAGCCTGACAAATTTTAAACATCCAGTGACCAGGGTGGAGATTTCTGGCTGTAACTGGAAAGCATTCATCATCAAGCGGTAAATTAAAAAATATATGCATTTACTCCACAAAAAAACCAGAACCTTGGAACATCATTGGGCAATGTCAGGATTTTAAAAAGTCTACTCTAAAAATATAAAAAGTCGCGTTCAACTCGGACAACCCTCGCATTTGTAACATCTTGTTTTTTGAAGACAGTACAGTATTACATAATTCTCATGGTAGAAACAACGAAAGAGTTATCAAGAGATCTTCAGATATAAATAGTCAAAAAATCATTAACACGCACCCTTGGTTTTGCCCAGAGCAGAGCATCAAAACAAGCTTCCCATTTTTGGAAAGTTTGAAGGCATAGGGATGCATGGTGTTGATGTCAGTTCGCAATTCTGAATCACCAGGTGACTCAACGGGGATGAATAAACAAGCAGATCCCACATGATCTGAAAAGATTTCATTTTTCGACGGAACGAGTTGAGTATGCCAAGGCAAAAATTCCTCACCAATAAAGAGATATTCCAGAACTTGTGCATAAACTGATCCCCTGGGGATAAACCTTCTGCAAACTACTTCAACTGATCTGCCGGGTTCGGGTCCACACATCGGTAGCATTTCCTCGACCAACTTGGAGTTCTCCGAGTGAAAGTTTCGGAGAGACAAACATTTTTGCAAGTTCCTCGCGTTGTCCTCGAGGTCCTTGAAACATTGAATCCTTACGCTGAACCTACCTTCCTCAATCGTTCCACCAACTCGCTTGTTCACCACATTCGGCTTACCGATCCAGATAGCTAATGCCGAGAAAAACCTTCTGGACGGTTTCACATTCTCCGGGATGGTCACTGCCGTGGCAAACTTCTGCTTCATGACCGGTTGTACTACGGAGGAAAAATAAGCGATAAGAAGTTCCAAGGTCTCACGCAGAGCGCCAACGCTGATTCAAGCATCCTGAACAGAAGCATGCAGCAATAAAAGAGGAAGTGTACTCGTGCACTCCTGAAAAATTTCCAGGGAATGTACAGTACTGGGAATTCATCAGAATAGGATTGGTTCAAACAAATTTTCCACCCGTGCATCTCCCGCAATAATAATAAAAAAACTAATTCTGAAAGATTTACAGAACTTTAATCTTGTTCCAAAAAACTCTTCGGGGCTTCAGAAAAAGTTTGTTACACTGAATAATTTGTTGTTAGAACAAGATTTTAAAAATTAATGGATAAAAAAACTTTCCACGCCAGATCTGCTAATTAGAATTATCAGATCTTCTTAGATTTTCCATCATTTTTTGAAAAGGTGATCTTAAAAATTGAAGTCAATCACCCATTCCATCAGTTGCACCAATACAGCATCTTCATTCTGGGAGGATGTTGCATAAAATAACTTGGAAACATTTTTTCTATTGAGTGCAGCTTCCATCCATGCTACAAGAACCAGTCAATCACTTTTGGGATTGCAAATTTCAGACTGCGCCTGCCATAGTCAGAAAATTTCCACCTTGAGAATCTATTAAAAATTCCTCAAAAACGTTTGTTAGACTGGAATTGGGAAGTTTGTTATAACAAGATCGTTTTAGCATTTCACTCTACGGGCTTTCTGCCAGGACTAGAGAAGAAGTTTTTTTACACTCAAAAATTTGTTGTAACGGTATTCTTGTAACAAGATTGTACTGTAAGATCATTTCTGGCCTTCTGGTCAAATTTTTACCCATCCGAGATGACATAGAGAAAGGTAAAAAGAGTTAGAACTTGAGCGGGCACAATTACCATTCCAATCTACAAACTAAGCCTGAAACCTAAGTAAAGTCTCAAGCGCTCCAACCTTTTGAACAATCCATTCTCCGTCTTTGTAGGACCGTTCGACGATTTCTCGGATTCTTTCCGGATCTGCCTCGTCACGATGTTGCGTGAAGCCCTTAAAAAAAAAGATCAACATGATCTGGTCACAACAACGCTTGAAATTCATTCAATCATCTACCTTACCTGCCTAACGAAGTTCTTGTAATAAGGACGAGTGCTCTCTGGTAATTTATCACACTGTCTCAAAAGATGCTTGTACAATGCCAGAGACCCGGTTTTTGACATAACTGGCACGCAATTTCTAAAGCAGAAAGAAACATCAGCACTCAGAGGGAGTTTCTCACGCGGATGCGGGGAATGAGAAAACATTTCGAGAGACACGGGTAAATAAATCAGCTTTCCTTCGATGCTTCAAAAAAATTGGCAAAGAAAGATCGAATGCAAGTCCCTTTCCCCGAAATAAGCCTAAACCAAATCACATAACCACTTCCCTCGAAGCTAGCATTTTGCCCAACAGAAATAAAACACGCGACTAGACAACTTCCAGGAAGCAAAACAAGCAAGGGTCGGAAAGTTTTTTTCACACGGCCATCCACGAATCGCCCCATAAACAAGCTCACTCACTCGAAAACCCCTCGTGAATTGGTGCAACAACGTATCACATGGAGGACAACACAGGGATAGGGAGAGAAATGGCAGCTATAGTCTCGCCGGTATAGCCAAACTTGCCAACAGAACTCTCAAAATGGCCTTCATATGTGAAAGATGCTGACAAGCGATTCCCTTCCGTCAGGTGGTAAATCTTTCCCCTGGCCCTTAAGGTTTCGCACTCGGCCATTCTCTCTCGCTTGCACGTCTCGCCGCGGGACGATTTGCTGGGTGCTGCTAAGGTCAAATCGGGGGTCAGCAACTCAGTCACAGCTCAATCCCAGCATAAGACCGGAGGCTTTCTTCCTGAGAATCAACCCGGATCCTCATGTGTTCCAGAGTGTTACTGAGGTGACGCTGGATCAGATCTGTCTCGTCTCCAGCGTCCACTTGACCCAACTCTTCTCTGATTCGCTTGATCGACTGGTTCAACTGCTCCACTCCCACCTGCAAGGATGATGGCCCAAAATTCATCATTAGTCTGCCTAAATATCTTCAGCGTCGTCCGACCTTCGTTAAATACAACTACGACAAGGGTCAGTTTCAAATACAGCAAATTGTACAGTAAAATCTCGTTACGACAAAGCCATCGGGACTGGTAAAATAGCTTCTTCAAAGCGAAAATTCGCTATACAGAAGCTCACTCAACACTGTGACGAGATTCTCCTGCATACCTGCCCAGCACGTCCCTTCATCAGAAACTAAGGAACAATACTGTACTGCACTTACTGGAGTTCCAAGCCCACTTTTTCTCTCTCAAAATTGAGAGAAAAAAAGGGATTGCAAATCATAGGCATTCCTTTTTCAGGAAGTCTAGGGAGTTCAGGTGTGCATTACATTTGATTTTAATGGGAAATGTTGGCAACAGAAAAACTTATTGCAATGGACAAAATGTATACTTCGAGTTCAGTTTGAATTCCAGTCTGAATTTACATTAGAGTGTTTTTATTTTTTTATTGCACTTTTTGAGTCCCAAAAGTTGGGGTGCGCGTCTGACCGAGGGATACTGAGGTCATATTTTCATGACTACAGGATGTAAACCCGTTTGTTTAAAAGCTCTACTCATTATTACCTGGAATACCTTTCTAAGCAATCTCCTTCTTTTCAAAGTGTGTCATAAGATCTACAACACCATTTCATCAAAATTGTCGACTCAAAAACCTTGGTGCACATCGTTCTTGGGGGCACTTGGCACTTGAGTGATGAAGGTGATTTCCATGCAGTAATGCTAATTTTAAATGCTTTCCTTGACAGTGTTCCTCATGCTGAGAAGAGATTTCGTTCGAAGTATCCATGATTAAGGCTACACTTGTGTGTTGAAGGGGCTAAACCTTTCGAATCAACTCTCGCACATAAAAAGACCACGTAAGTTCCTCACCAATTCGTTGCCCTTTTCAAAGAAGTAAGCAGTGGAGTTCAGCGTCTCCACATACAATTGGGCTTGTACACCTTTGTCCATGCAGCTCCCAGCAGTTTTCCAAGCTTTTTTCAAGCACTCGTTCACGTTTTTTCCATCCATCAAAGCAGCAGGTTCACCTTCCTCTGGTTTCACCTGAAGCAAAAATTCTTGAGTTACTACTATGACAACCTCCGTACAATTTTGATGCCTCAAGACTCGCCTTTCCAGACCAGAATAAATTCGCACACAAGCACATGGCCCTGGACTGATCCGGTTTCTTCAGGAGCTTCGCAGCACTCAAAGCGCATTTTTTGCGCAAAGTTTCGTGGTTTTCCGCCCCGAAACAGTTGATTCTTTCCAGGGTGCCAATCATCAACGTGATCGCTTGCAGCTGCACTTTGGATTCAGAGATCTCTTCCTCATAAATTGTCATAGCTTCTGAGATGAATTCATAGGTCACCTGGAAATTGACGCTGCTTGAGACATGGTCGATATCACGTTTTTAACAAACACACTCACAGTTTCCGATTTCTCAAAATTGAGTTCACTCGCTGCCAGGGCTCCTTGGAGGAATAGACGGAGAGGTACATCAGCTGGACAATGCTCTTCTCCGGCCTTCAGCAGAGCAATGATGATACTCCTGCAGAACTGGAAAATGCGCTCACACTTGGCCTCCCATTTCTCATCCTCCTCCTGTATGGCTTTGTAGCGAAATGCCAGTTGATAGGCCTGGAAGACCAGTGGTGGTAACGTGTACCTGATTCTACGGTTCCCTCCGGTGCCAAAATGCTTCTTTGCACAATTCAGCACATGGTACTGATTATCTGGCGACGAGTCTTCAGGAACCTTTCGGAAAGAAAAATAACTAGAGCCCACTCACAAAATTCAGAATTACATGAACATAATAATGAGCTCGACGCAATGTGATTTCCATGAGGTAACCTGTTGTGGGAAATGCGAACTGTACACGGGTGCTTTCCGTTGCAGCCATGTTCTCCATTCAACCTCATTTTCTGGTCGTCATCAGACCCATTAGTATACTGTACAATTTTCCTTCAATACGTGTGTATATGCACAGTATTTGCAATGACTCGAACGTCAGTAAGTCGAATAAATTTCAAGTCCCCGCCTGAATTCCCTTAAAAAATGCGCTGAAAGCTCCCTAACTCATATTTTCAGGAGGCCTCTTGGCTATTACGCTTCATCGACACAGGAAAGAGAAAAGGAATAAAAATACAACTTCATGTTCTTTGAAAGGAGGTGAAAGATAATTGGATAAATGAACTTATGCCTCAAAGTTCAGCATCCCGTCAACTCAATTGAAAAATTCTAGGGCCCAAAATGTCATCAATTAAAATTTCCTGCAATTCTTGTTTGCGTAACTAGAATTTTTGCAGGTCCATTGAAGTTTGACTTGAAGAGGCTCGACTCTCAACAGTATTCGCAAAATTACAAATAAGTGGTACTTCTGCAGTTGAAACTAGCCAATGGAATGTCATCTATTTCAAAGTAACCCTTTGGAACCTCAAAGAGAGTACAAGGCGGAACGAACCAATTCTTCAACCCACCTATCCCGAAAGTCCTATTTTTGTACATTGGCGACCTTCCTAAAAATACGATCTGGCCGAAAGAGAACGAAAAACTTCCCGGAAGGGGAAATATTCGGAGTACAGTAGCGTAAAATTTTTCGTGGAAGAACTTGTTCGAAGAAAAATAAGCCCATGCGTCTAAAACTCGCACAGCCATTTGCGAACAACAGGTATTCAAGGCTCAGGGGCGTCTCATTCAAACGCACAGTTAATGCCGAACACTTACGTACTTTTCACCGTTCTCCACTTCCTCGATCTTTTTTTTAATTATTACTTTCATTGGAACTTGCCACATTTCTTACCTCTCCCAGCGATGGATTCAAACATTGCATAATAGATAATTCCCACACGATTTCCAATCATCAATATCAAAGGTTCAGTAGCATTTGCAGATCAATGATCCTTCACGGAGATCACTCGAGAAAATTTGCGTCAATTGATTTCGAGTTTCGCACGTTGCCCTGGGACTACAGCAGGTAATGGTAACAGAGGACGACTTTGACAGACACAAGGGATAACTTTACCGCGAAACACTGCCAGAAAATGTTTCAAATTCGCGAAGCGCAGGCATCAGACACCCCTCGTTATACGAAACAAACGTAGGAATTGAGCAACGAATTAAATTAGTCTTCTCATTTCAGGCTCGAAGTTTCCTGGAATGAGCTGAACGACGTCAGATCTTTTGTGTTTTAAAGACAATTGCATAGCACAAAAATTTTGCTGGAAAAAAAAATGCGAAAAACTAGTTTTTTTATCATGCCATTACCAGTGATCTCCATGCGACGCAACAATAACAGGCATTTAGGCTTTCCAAACCAAGCCTCTAGAGTTCACGGTGAAAATGAAACTGAAAAACTAATTACGCACTTTGAAGAAGTGGACGAGCCTCGCAACAAGGCCTTGTTCTTCCTCGAATTCTTCCTTGTCTTCCTCTGCGAGAGCGATGATTTCATCCTCACCACTAGGATCAGCAATCAAGGGGTTTATCAACGTCAACAGCTGATCCACATCACTCGCCGTTTCAATCTCGGTTTCCTGCTCAAGGAGTGTACTAACAGCATACACGGCTATCTCCTTCTTCCCCCTGAAGGCATATTCAGCGTTTTAAAATAATCACAGACGGATGGGGCAATTTGGCTCACCTGTAGTCAAAAACTTCGAGCAGGGGAACGTAGTTCTTCAACTTTAGCACCACAAGAATACTGTAGCTCGCAATCGGAACTTGGAGCAAAGCCGCCAGCTGCTGCCCAACCGGACTTTGAAACTCCACCTTCGACATTGATAATTTTTTAACAACTTCTCTAGCACTTTCCAAAACTGTATCGATGTAATCCATTCGATTCGGATAGCACTTCTGCGCCATGTTCACGAGGGACACCAGCAAAGAGACAATATGATCGGGAGGCATGTCCGGGCGAGCTTCAATGATCAATGCGACCTGTTCAGAGAAAATCTGGAACAAGTGCACATTTTGTGGGATTCCAGCGGCATCTGATTTTTGAGAAAATGCCGCGAGTCGGTTCAGCAAACTGATGAGAATATTCTTCACGTTGACAGATGCCAGAAGTTCGGCACACGCCTTCAGGAAATTGTTCAAGGTCTCCAGGTGAAACTCGTCAGGGAATACTTGAATAATACACTCCATGAGGTATTCCTGAGCAATGTAGTCTCGACAGCTCACAACTTGCTCCAGAATAGCAGGCAGCACTTGCTGCTTGTACCTTTCCATATTTATCCCATCCAACTGAGATAACACGGACAGGTTCGTTCCTACCAGAATCTTCAGCTCCAAGCGCTCCTTTTCCCTTCTTTCTTTATCTTTGCTATGGCCTGGAATCAGGAAAACAGATTCTTTCAACTCACTTGAGTACGGAGCTGCGATAACAGACTACTTCTGAAATTTCACGAAAATGTGAACGAAGGCAAGGAATAAATTTGAAATCGAAGTCTTCCAGCGAGTTCAAATTCAGGACGGACTCACAGCTCAAAAGGTCGAAAAAAACCTCACCTTGGTGCTGCATTCTGACCCACAGCTTGTTCATCTCGGAAAAGTTGATCAAAATGAAGTCGATGGAGTCCAGAAGACTACCTTGGCCTTCATCCGGAGAATTCGGATCCAAATCGCCATCGGGTAAAACGTTCTTCGTCACTTGCAGCAAGTAATTTCTCAAGAACAAGCCCCTCAGGGGATGCTGAACCCCTCGACACATTTCCACCAGATCTTTCAGAATATCTCGCCTATAATGACACTTCGTCTTTATGTACACGAGCCCGACGGTGATTAGGAGATAGAGCCTGGGGATGATGTTACCGGCATACTGAACTAGCTCGTACAAGTCTGCAATTTTTCTCCCTTCCTGGAACTCGTCCGTCAGGTAAGTTTCCAAGTACCTCAGCTCGTCGGTAACAGCCATGTAAAGTTCGTAGTACGTTTTAGGGGACAGAAGGGAAGTACGGAGTTCGCCGAGCATGTTCGATGCGTGCTTGAGTCCATCCATCAGCTTTGATTTGTCCAAGCATCGTTTCATCTGAAAGGCTTGACTTTTCACTTCGCTCAATGCCGTGTCCAAGAGCTTCTCTTGGTCAGAATCGTCTTGCGACATTTTCCCCATTAGCTCGGATTTTACGACTATCACTCAAACCTACGAACGAGAACAAAGCCTTAAATGAATTCTCCGAAAGGCCAAGCAGTAATGCATAGAATCAAATTTCATAAAGACACTTGATGTAGATCAGCGATCCAGGCCGAAACATCACTATCCTTCCCGTGCCACCGGCCGTTTTTCACTCCTGCTGCCCTCTATCCTATGCATTTTCAAAGACTGTGCCATTCCCAAGGCTCCAGCAACCCTGTGGGAAGGAAAGACTTCAAGCAGATACTGTATACGCAGTAAGTGGTACAGTTGGTCAAGTGTGTACACAAGAATAGCAGGAGTATATAGTGAGAGATTGCTATCACAAAAAGAACACAAACACCAAACACACATATTACTGCCAAACACTATCTCTCCCACAGATCACATAAAACAGCAAGGACACAACCCTAAGCCAAACGGGGGAAGCACATCTGACAAACCAAACAAGGGGAACCTAACGGACCCCAACCAGGAACAACATCTGCCACAAAAACACAAGAGAACCTAATGGGACCCAGGGTCCACAGCACCGGCACTTAAGTGCGCAAAAAGGGACAACGCTTCACTACGAAAAGAACCTCCTGACACTCCGCAGCTCCATCTCCAGCCATTCTACTACGTGCCAAGTGCCACTCTTGCAACTGTTCCTGAATCTCCTACTTGTGCAAAGAAAATACAACCTTATCTAACAGTGTACCAAAACCATATGAATCCACCATACATTTACTATACTGGCCGTACACTTACTATATTTTCTTTTATTCAGGTTGCAGGTTTGGTGGAAACAGGCACAGAAGTAGGCACAGCGCACAATAGTCACAAGAGAAAAGGGAGATGTGCTGTGTCAGAAGGTTTGGATCAATGTGTTGATGTCATGTTTGTACTGTGCTTATGTGCCAATGTTGATGACCTTGGTTCCATTAGTTTCCCTTGTGTTTTTGGCAGATGGGTCTGTTAGTTTCCCTTGTACTTTTTGGCGGATGTTTTTCCTTGTTTGGCTTATAGGGTTGCGTCCTTGTCAGCACCAGCCCTGCTGGGGTGGGAGGCGCCTTTGTGCAAGAACAAATTTGGCACCCTTTGAAAATAAAAAAAGGAAAATTTTTGCAGGCATTCTAATATATAAACTAATCAATGATTTTTCAATGTTCTAGTACTAGAACACCCTGTACAATGCATGTATATGAGGAAGGCAAATAATGATTACGGTAAAATCTGGTTACAACAAACTTGTGGGGCTTTGGAAAAAAGTTAGTGAGAACAAATAATTTGTAATGACAAGAATTTAAAAATTCAACCTCTTCAGCTCCAAACCTCTTCAGCTCCAATCATCCTCTTCAGCTCCAAACCTCTTCAGCTCCAAACCTCTTCAGCTCCAAACCTCTTCAGCTCCAAACCTCTTCAGCCCCAACGCTTTCATGATTTTTGAAAAGTTTTTGTAATTTCAGGGTTTTGATAACGTTCAAAAAGTTTGATTTCTTAAGCTGAAGTTCTTAAGAAATTCTCCATGGGCCTTTTTTCCTGGTGGGCCTAATGCTGCAGCATGAATAGCGCACAGCTTAATCCAGCCCTATACATCTTCTCCCCTGTGATTTTGGTACTGTCATTGTGAGTGAAGCATTTGGGCAGTCCACAAGCTGCTGCCAGATGCTGTGGTGCATATGTGGCCAGGTGAACCATGTGCAGATTGTTTGTAGGACTTTCCTCAAAAGTGCATGTCCCAGGTCAAGATGGTATCATTTGATGACCTTGCGGTATTGTCCTGGGTGCACGGATATTTGTAGGTCTGCAGATAGGATTGATACTTGGCTGAGTGCATATCCAGTGTGTGCAATGAGGCACCTGGGTGGTATTCCATTTCCCCCTGGTATTGGCCAAGTTTCATATGCATGCATATCAGTTTGGACAATTTCAGTTTGCCAAGTAAGGGCTGGTGGTCTGTGATCATGTGGAATGTGTGGTGCTCCAGATAGTGTTGGAACTTTTTGTGACAGCCCAGACAATGGCCAGGAGTTTGTGCTGTGTGTTGATGCAGTCCATTTCTGTGTCCCTGAGGACCTTGCTGGCATACTGGATCACCACGGGCCAGGTCTCTGGGTGTACCTACACCAACACTGCCCCTATAGGCTGGAGGCTGAGGCATCAGTGTGTACCTCAATGGGCTGCACTATGTTGTATCCTTTGAGTTGGGCAAAGTTGGCAATTGGGTGTTTGAGCTTGTGGAATACATGCTTGGCCAGTGGGTCCCAGGGCAGCAAGGTGCTGGGTTTGGCTGGACTTGGAGTGCACAGGACGTTCTCCACAGTTGCAAAGTTTAGGGGTTTGTGAGCTTGCAAATACATTGCTAGACCCAGGAAGCACTGCATTTCCTTGGTTGTGCTGGGCCGCTGGCATTGTTTGACCACTGCCAGGTAGTGGGGGGCTGGCCCGCCCCTATTTGGTCCATTATGAGCCCCAGGAATTTGATGTGCTTCGCCAGGCATGTTGATTTGGTGATACCAATTGATGCCCCCGCCTTGTCAAGCGCATTGAGTATGTCCTGTAGGTTTTGGCAGACTTTCTAGAATGTTTTGCCAAAGAGAATGATGTTGTCTATGTAGGCAAGGCACTTTGTCAGCAGGTGTGAGCGCAGGATGGAGTTGATGGCGCATTGAAAAACAGCAGGTCCATTACATAGGCCAAATGGGAGGATTGCGTATTCCATTTGCCCCTTGGGGGTCAAGAATGCAGTCTTGGGGTGGTCTTGCAGCAGCACTGTGCAGGTTCACCATACAAATGTATGCCTTTTGGCACCCCAGGGTGCCAATGAGGTCCTGGATGATAGGCATTGGGTAGTTGTCAGGGATGTGTAGGGTGTTGAGCTTCCTGTAGTCCTTTGACAAGGCACCATTGTTTTGCCGCGGGTGCGTCCAATTGGCAGGATTTCTTTGATTGTGGCATACCCTTGGCAAGCTGTGTTGGAGATGTCCCAGGAAGTGTTGTGGATCAAGCATCCAACTTTGTCATTGATGTTGACATTGTCACTGATCAGGAGTTCCCAGAGTCATATGGTGTAGCCCTCAAAGTCCTTGTTGCTGCACTGCTTGGGTAGATCTGATGCATGGTGATTGTGCATGCACCGCAAGGGGGGTGACAGGTGCTGAGCAGAGTGATGTACCTGGGTTTCTCTGTAGTGAGAGGTTGTTTGGCAATGTAGGTCTCAGTGAAACACTGGAGCAAAGTGAGGCAGATGAAGTCCCATGGATGCAGCATCAAGGCCAAGGATATCACACTGGGGCGGCCTACCCAGTGTGTTTGACAATGCATTGGAGGAGGCGTTCTCCATGGAGAGACTTGGATGTTCCACCAGTGGTCCAAGGGATGCTGCACAAGCCAACTGGATCTTAACCATCTTGATGGCAGCACATTCTGCGGCTCTGGACATTTTGGTGTCCCAGGGCATGATGAGGTTGGGTGAGGGTTTAGTATTCTTGGCAGACAAGCCCCCAGTAAGTGATACAGTTGGTTTAGTGTGTACACAAGAATAGCAGGAGTATATTTTCTTTTAGTCCAGTTGCAGGTTTGGTGGAAACAGGCACAGAAGTAGGCACAGCACAATAGTTACAAGAGAACCAGGAGATGTGTTGTGTTGGAAGGTTTGGATCAATGTGTCAATGTCCTCTTTGTTCTGCGCTTATGTGCCTGTGTTAATGACCTTGGTTCCATGAGTTTCCCTTGGGTTTTTGCTGGATGGGTCTGTTAGTTTCCCTTGTACTTTTTGGCAGATGTTTTTCCTGGTTTGGCTTAGGGTCCCGTCCTTGTCCTTTGCAGATCTGTGGGGAGAGATAGTGCCTGTAGGCAATGAAGTGTTGGTCTCTTTGTTGGTGAGATTGGCATCTCTCACTGTACAAAGCCAGTGACATGGTGATTGGATGCAGCAGGGTGACTGAAGATACAGTGTACAAAGATACAATGCAGTAAGGTGCACACACAAAGTGGATGCAAGCTGCAGGGTACAGAGCAGTTTGGTGTACAAGGCAGGCTTTTGGCAGCAAGGTACATAGGGGGTGCAAAATTGAAAAAGTGGTGGGGTACAGAGCAGTGGGGTGTACAAAGTGGACTTTGATTGGCGGGTTGCAAAGCAGAGATATAGGGTGTATGAAGCAGACAAAATGGCTGGGTACAAACCAGTGGGATGTAAAAAGTGGACTTCAAGAGGCAGGGTACAAAGCTGAGAACACAGTGGCAAGGTACAAAGCAGTGGGGGTTTACAAAGCAGTAGTTGGGTTTACAAAGCAGTAGTGGGGTGTACAAAGATACAATGTGGCGGGGTGTATATAGAAAATGGGTACAGTGGGTGCACAAAAAGGTGGGGTGTATAAAAAAGCAGCAAGGTGTACAAAGAAGGTGAAGTGCAACATACAAAAAGTAGCAGGGTGTACAAACTTACAATGTGCCGCAGGGTGTGGATACAAAGCAGGTGTGGCATGCAGATGAAGTGGCAGGGTGTATAATGAAGCAGTGGGGTGTGCAAACTGGGGGCAGTGCAGCAAAGTGGCAGAGCGCAACATACAAAGCAGCAGGGTGTTCAAAAATATAATTTACAGGGGCCCCCTGCCTAACAGACTGCTTGCCTAATAGATGTTTGCATAACAGACCACCTGTGGAGGTTGGTTTCTCCTCCCCCCTGCCAAATGCACCTAACAGACTTCAGTTGGTTACATCAGTGTGTTTGGTGATTGGACGTGCATCGCTCACATTCCCCTTGCTTCCCTCACACCCGCTTGTTTCTCTGCACATTTTAAGTGATCCATAAAAGTGCAAACTTACAAGATATCTTGTACGTTCTCACTTTTATGGATCACTCAAAATATGCAGACCTCATATGAGGTTGAGAATAGTTTTGATATGCAGTAAAATTCAAAACATTTCAGGATTTCCAAACAACTGTTCAGCATTTTTATACCTCCAGTACAAAATGGAATAAAAGAAGGTTTTACCAAACTTGGTCTTTCATTATTCCAGTCAAATATGATGCAAAACTAAAGCCTATTAGCAAAAAAATCAGCTGCAATCACAAATCTCCTCTGTAAAACTGTGTCAAGTTAATGTTATTTTAAGGTTATTTTCATGTCAAATTACTCTTCAACTTTGGTCCTCACACAGGTTTGCTAAAAGTTTCAGGTGACCCAATTTTTTTCAACTACTGCCTTCAGCATTCTTATCATCACTGGATAATAAAAGTATGAACACTATAGGCACTTTTTTCAACCTTTCCTCTTTTGAAATGTGATGGGTCTAAAAATAGGTTTCAGATTATATTGTCCCAGTAAAATTAAGAGGTAATTCTTAAGAACACTAAGATAGGGACTAGCAATAGGGACAAAATCATAACTCTTTCATCTAAAAGTTATTTTTTGAGGATTATTGTATATTTTTCCAACTCTTCTCTTATTCCATGGCTTAAAAAACGAAGTTTAATTTGACAAAAAAACTTTAGTTTAAAATTTACTTTAAACAAGACAACCAAGTAAAGTGTTAATAGATTTGAATATGATGGTAAAAAATTCACAGAAGCATTCATGTGAAAACAAAAGGAGCAAAACTTGTTGGTTCATGCAAATGATGATTATACTGCCTGCAATTCTGTCACAAATTACAGTCTTCTCATTCAATTGCAAAAAAAATAATATATCTGGATTAGAAGTCCTTCAAACAATAATGAAAACCAAATAAATACCACATTAAAACTAACTAAAACATATTAAAAAGTTTTACATATAAAGCTACGGGGAAATTGTACTTGCCTAACAGACTTTTTTCACCTGAAGGACTAATAGAGCTGGGCCTTCACTTACCCAAGCTGGGCCATCAGTTACCCAACCTGGGCCATCTGGTGCATTAAACCTTTTTCAAATTTCATGACAACAGTGACTCCGAGTGATCAGTGTGTTGTTTTAACGTTCTTCACTTCTTGAGAATGACTGAGCAGTGGCTTCCGGGCTTTCTTCTTTCCTCTTTTAAAAGTGTTTAAAGCTCAGGTTTGATTCAGTTCAAGAATGACTGTGTTTAAAAGTTTTTTCCCTAATTTTCCTGTTACATTTTTAAACTAAAACCACATTGAAAATTTTCAACATGTAAACCTATGCTGGAGAAATTTAACTTGCCTAACAGACTTTTCACCGGAAGGACCGATCCCTTGCACAAATTAAGTCCATTATGTGGGGGGCCACTGTATAGTGAGGTCTGAGGTGCACATACAAAGTGGATGTAGCGCACATACAAAGCTGCTGTGGGTGTATGAAGTGGGTGTAGTGCAAACCACAAAGCTGTGGGGTGTATACAAAGATACAATGCAGTGGAGTGCACATGCAAAGCAAGTAGATACAGTTCTTATAAATGTTGAGTTTTAAATATAAAAAACAGTTTTTGAATATTAATATTACATTTTTTGGTTTTGCAGGAATTTTAATTTTACTTTTTCTGGTTTGGCAGGACTAACGACTTTGTGGTGCTCCAGACATTGCAGTGAGCAGGAAAGCTGCTTCATGCAGTGGTTTACTCAGTATTGCCAGGAATGTGTTCTGTGTTTGAAACACAACATTGTGTTTTAAATGAAAAGTTTATTTCATTGTGCATACAACAGAAACATGCATTCAAATACATACATTCATTCAAATACTGTACATAAATTTATGTACATACAGCAAAGCATACTAAATTGCAATAAGTATATTCAGTATTCACATATAGATGTTATCCTTATTTGCAGGGATACAATTCTGAAAATTGGGACCAAAAGTTGAAGAATACATTTGTTTCTTCTCCAAATTCTTGCCTCGTCCACATGAGTTATTCAGCATCTGATATCATCATTTGTTCATTTGCTGACCAATTCATCGTTTGCTCAAGATTATATATATCCTTCATCAGGGAGGGAAAACATGCCCTGAAAAAGCTGGAATAGCTGCATTCAAAGTAAAAGTAATCTGTGACAGTAAGGAACTCTTGACTGTCATGGCCTCAAACTGTAATGCATGCACTAGTACAATAGTTCCATAGAGTGAGAGACAAAAATCACACAACAAATGGCAAAACACCATTAAGCCTGAAAGGCAATTCCACTATCTCTCCTACAGAATCAGAAGGGCAATACAAAGACAAACCAAAGTACAAAACAACTGGACAAGTAAGCCAATGGAACTGGATAATGGGACTAGCAGTGACTCACAACAACAAGGTCACAAACACCACAGGGAGCCAAAGCCCAAAAGGAAGAGATACTCTCAGCATGAGTCTCATCTGAACTTTTCTGGAAGGAATATCAAACTACTCTGTGTGTTTCTATTTTTCAAGTCCAGTGTGAATTCTCTTGAGCAAGTTTATTAAGTGATAATAAGACTGATTTCAAAAAAAAACTTTTTAATGAAATTGTGATCCGAGAGCTTTGTGATTTGAGAAGGTCCTTTCAAAAATTTACTTATCCTTAGCCCCATGAAAAATCCAAAAACTGCATTCATTAATGACACCATTTGGATGGTTGTTGAAGCCACATATGAAAAGTCTGTGCAGTTGTTTAACCCTTGTGCAGCAAAGTTGGGATATTTTATAAACTTTTGTCCTCATTATGGCTTCAAATTTTAAAAATGTCAATTTGAACCAAGGCATAAGTCAGAAAAAACCTAATATTTTTCTTATAATCCTGCAGAAAATTTTTGATCAAAAAGAAATAATAAAGCCCTGGACAGCATTGTTCATGCATTCCCAATATAAAATTAACATTGGGAATTCTTTGAGACAATGGGATTTTCTGTACCAAGATTTTTCCCAACTTAGGCTTCGGCAACCTGAGGGCATTTCAGTGACATTTGGTCAAACTGAAATCCCCCCTCCCAACCCCAGCTTTGCTGCAGAATAGTCAGGAACCCTCTCCCAGCAAAAATTTTGGATTGCCGCCTGAGATAGCAGCTATTTTTATGCATAAGGTGGCCGTTTCAGTTGATGGTCAGCAGTTTGGGCATGGAAGCAGGAATCTGTTTGTCTGACGCGGTCATGATGGGGTAAAAAACGTTTTTATGTGACACTTTTGAAAGCTATACAGTCTGATGCTTTTAAAAGCGTTTTTACCATGTTGAAAACATTTTTCTTTGACTCTTTTGAAAGCATCACAGTCTGACGCTTTCAAAAGCGTTTTTAACCCTGCTAAAAACGTTTTTCTGTGATGCTTTTAAAAGTGTTAATTTTATTAGTCAGCATGCATCAGATTACGACAGGACTTAGTTTTATTGGAATTTATTTATTGCATATTTCTCATGAAAGTGATGGATGCAGTATACTCCAATTATATAGAAGAATCTGTTTTTTATATTCCTTGGTAAACATCATTGTTCAGCACTGCTTCAACAGTTTTATAAAATTGTTTTAATAAACCACAATGTTTTAACACTGCTTCAACAGTGTTGTAACATTGCTGTCATGGGAGGTTAATTCTNATACTCCAATTATATAGAAGAATCTGTTTTTTATATTCCTTGGTAAACATCATTGTTCAGCACTGCTTCAACAGTTTTATAAAATTGTTTTAATAAACCACAATGTTTTAACACTGCTTCAACAGTGTTGTAACATTGTTGTCATGGGAGGTTAATTCTGAAACTATTGCAAGTGTGAATGTGCACACTGCTGTGTGTAAAGTCAAGTTGTATTTGCAATATGGTGCATGAATGCATCAATTGTGTAAAGTCTCATGCTTTTTAAAAGACTTTACAAGTGCTCTCATCATGAAGTGCAACATGGTCATATTACAAAAGTGTTGTAACATTATGANTGCTGTGTGTAAAGTCAAGTTGTATTTGCAATATGGTGCATGAATGCATCAATTGTGTAAAGTCTCATGCTTTTTAAAAGACTTTACAAGTGCTCTCATCATGAAGTGCAACATGGTCATATTACAAAAGTGTTGTAACATTATGATAACATTGTAGTGTGTCACCAACATACATTAGGTACACTTTACTTTTAAAGTAAATGTTTACAAACGTTTCACAAAAGTTGTCAAGGACGACACACCGTAAGATTGTTGTAACGTTGTTGAACGTGAAATGTTCACGAGACATGAAGTGCATCATGGTCATATTACAGAAGTGTTGTAACAATATGATAACAGTGTAGTAGCAGTGGTTGTATGTAATCCATGTGAAATGAAAATTTCATTTACAAATGTTTGCAAAGTGTTTTCAACAGTTCCTGTGTGGGATTCTAGCAACATTGCAACAACTTGAAAAGAACACTGTGGTAGCAGTGTTAATATTTGCAAATAATAGTGTAAGAATAAAGAAATGTTTTATGAGTTAAGGACACAGACCCAGTGTATTACTTACAATTTTGATCTATTGCAGTAAGTATCCCTAAAGCAAATGTCATACTGCTGCATTGCTTATTATTACATATTGTTATAATGTGTATTTCATTATTTTGAATCTTTCCATTGCTGTAAAGTCTCTTGCAACAAGAAATTGTTGGAAAATGTTTGTAAATAAGATCAATTTAAGTGTTCCTGACAATTGAAGGAAACAACACTGTGTTAACACTGCTTCAACAGTGTTGTAACATTGTTCTTATGGGAGGTTAATTCTGAAACTTTATTGCAAGTGTGTATGTGAAATAAGATCAATTTAAGTGTTCCTGACAATTGAAGGAAACAACACTGTGTTAACACTGCTTCAACAGTGTTGTAGCATTGTTCTTATGGGAGGTTAATTCTGAAACTTTATTGCAAGTGTGTATGTGCACACTGCTGTGTGTAAAGTCAAGTTGCATTTGCAATATGGTGCATGAATGCATCCATTGCGTACAGTCTCATGCTTCTTAAAAGACTTTACAAGTGCTCTCATGAAGTGCAACATGGTCATATTACAAAAGTGTTGTAACATTATGATAACATTGTAGTAACAGTGGTTGTATGTAATCCATGTGAAATGAAAATTTAATTTACAAATGTTTGCAAAGTGTTTTCAACAGTTCCTGCTGTGTGGCATTCTAACAACATTGCAACAACTTGCACTTTACAAGTGCTCT